>JACXGJ010005863.1:0-37030 GCA_016801105.1 Esox niger | reverse complement strand
GGTACCACCCGTGACACTGCTACGTCACAGCCGCGGTACCAGCCGTGACACTGCTACGTCACAGCCGCGGTACCACCCGTGACACTGCTACGTCACAGCCGCGGTACCACCCGTGACACTGCTACGTCACAGCCGCGGTACCAGCCGTGACACTGCTACGTCACAGCCGCGGTACCACCCGTGACACTGCTACGTCACAACCGCGGTACCAGCCGTGACACTGCTACGTCACAACCGCGGTACCAGCCGTGACACTGCTACGATGTGACGGTGCTGTTGTCTATTTTGTTCTGGTGTTCAAATTACTCAAGGAGCATATATGGCTGCATTGTTGTCTTTCTAATGGGTTTTACCAAAGAGAAGTGGTTTTCATCCTCTCCTCTTCAGGGACTAATCCTAATACCACTGCTGTAAATGAGTGTACGTGCATTTTTGTGTGTAGGTCCTTCTCTGGTGGGTGTGGTGAGGAAGGACTGGGCATCCGACAACAGTATTGCCCTCTCCTGGCTGGAGGGGGAACAGCAGCCCAATGCCATACTGGACTATGAGATCAAGTACTACGAGAAGGTGAGCTAAATCACTCATCCCGCCACTCTCTTCTTCGTCTTCTTCACCCCCACCTATTTTAATTTCTACCCCAAAAAAACTCCAACATCCTAAGAACTTTTTATGGAAGAAATCATTATTAATTTAAAGGCAATAAGTATTATTAACCCAGACGTTACGGCAGGAACCATGTAATATAATCCCAAGCGTGCCCTATATCAGGGTGATTTCATGAAGGATCGGTCTGACTATATGCGGTGATGGTTGATCCATTTTTTTCTACACAAACAAAAACAGTTTAAATGAACAGATGCAGATTTCTAACCAGGTCAAACCTGTAATTAGTTAGATTTATTGCCCCAGGTAGTGAGTCTGTTTTTCCAGATCCGATTATTCAGGTCTTCAGTGAAATGCCTTTCGCAACCCGTCTGTCATTCTAAATGACCAGAGCCCCTTGTAACCTGTAAGCATCAAGTACAGCTCCTGAAGGAATACAAAAACGGTTGGTTCCAATTGATTTGACATTCTCCCAAGTAAAGTTTGCTTGCTAGCATTTCAGGGCAGCCAAAAAGTATTGATAATGGTCGTACAGCTGTGGATGTCCCTCACAGACCACAGGCTGGCCGGGTCCTTCCAGCACCATGACACCGAAGCAGGGCGCTGTTCTATACAGCTGACATGAAGGCCGCTCTGCCCGGCGAGCTGGAGGGAACAGGGACCTGTTTCTGAAACGGTGCTGTTGTTTTGTTGACCAGTCCCATCAGGAAATGTAGGCAGCCTGGTGATGCGACACAATGTGTTCCACAACCTGCGAGACCGGTTAGCTAGCAAATCCCTGGTGCTGGCTGAGGCTCTGGCAGCCCCATGCTCAGTCAAATTACCATACCAGAATATTTCACCAAGTCATTTGGAGGTGTGGTGGACTCCATTTTCAGAGTAAACTTTATTTTAAAAGGGCAGCTTTACATTAGTATACCTCCTTACAGTGTGACGTCAACCGTTTGCTTTCGTACCACATCTCTCCGCGCCTTTGTTTCCAGGAGCAGGAGCAGCTGAGCTACTCCTCAACGCGTACCAAGACCCCCAGCGCCGTGGTGACGGGCCTCAAGCCCTCCACTGTCTACGTGTTCCACCTGCGCTCTCGGACCGCCGCCGGCTTCACGGCGTACAGCAACAAGTTCGAATTCTCCACCGGAGATGAAAGTGAGGACGTGTCTTGTGTGGGAGCGCAGTGCTCCGTGTGCGCAAGCGTGTGCGTCCTATCTGCAAGCGTGTGCGTCCTATCTGCAAGCGTGTGCGTCCTATCTGCAAGCGTGTGCGTCCTATCTGCAAGCGTGTGCGTGTTGCAATAGGTTGGTTAACAGCGGTTCTCTGCTCCATCCCATAATAGATTCTGGCATGGCAGCTGACCAGGGGCATGTACTGGTGGTTGTCACGGCAGCTGTGGGTGGGTTCTCCCTATTGGTTATCCTCACACTCTTCTTCCTCATCACTGGACGGTAAGGGGCAGCTCACTTCTTGGCTGTCATGGCAACGTACCTCTGAAGTAACACATGTGATGTCCTAAGTCCCCAAGGTTCCCCCGGCCTGACTGTTTCCCCTGTCTGACTGTTTCCCCTGTCCATCTGTCTGACTGTTTCCCCTGTCTGACTGTTTCCCCAGTCCGTCTGTCTGACTGTTTCCCCTGTCTGACTGTTTCCCCAGTCCGTCTGTCTGACTGTTTCACCTGTCCGTCTGACTGTCTGTTTCCCATGTCTGACTGTTTCCCTTATCCGTGTTTCTGACTCTCTGTACAAATTTCTGTCTGTCTGTACCTGTCTGTCTGAATCTGTAATTAACACTGTAAGAGACCACGGCATCTTTTTCTTTCCTTTCCAAAAAAGTTTAAAAGGAACGTTTTCAGTGACGGAGAGAAGCATTCAATTTGCAGTGGTCTTTAAATTTAAACCCTTCTGTTCCTCACTCAAAACGTTCCTTTTCGACTTTTTGGGAAAAGGAAAAGGTGCAGTGGTCTCAAAAGAAATGTCTGAGCTGTTTCTATCTACCCATCTATTGATTGATCTGTCTTTAATCAGTCAAACTATCTATCAATCAGTCTATCAATCAATCAAACTATCTATTAATCCATCTTTCTGTTAATCCATCATATCTCCTGGTCACAGGTGTCAGGGGTACATCAAGGCTAAGATCCAGTCTGATGACAAAAGGAGAAGCCCGTTTCAGAACGTGGTTCCATTTCCAGGGATAAAGACCTACGTTGATCCTGACACGTATGAAGACCCGACACAGGCGGTCCACGAGTTCACCAAGCAGATAGATCCTTCTAGAATCTGCATTGAGAGGGTGATAGGGGCAGGTACTGAGACGCGCGCACACACACACACACACACACAGAACACAGAACACTTAATGTCCCTAATCACAAGACTTGAAAACATCTCTCCATACAGAGGCCCCTCGAACATCATTCAATATTATCTCTGCATTGTCAGGTAGAGCCTCTTCTGGTATAATCTCCCCGGCCGGAAACAATGTTTTAATTTCACACATTACCACCATTACCACACATTACCTCACATTACCATCATTACCGCAGAGTCCCGCGGCTGCTTCCCAAAAAGCTCCCTGTTCCCTTAACAGCGCACTATTTCTTGATGAACACAATTCAGCTGGGCATGCCTATAGGAACACCTAATTCCATTTGATTTAGGAGTCATTTATTGCATCTTATGGGATCAGTTGTGAGATATTAAACAGTTTAGACATTATTAAACGATTCCACTCTGAAAACAGAAGCTCCCCGTCTGCTGGGCTCAGTTTTATATTCTGTGATTACTGCCTCACTTATTAAATAGAAGCAGGCTATTTCCATCTTTCTCGGCAGTGGAATATCTTGGTGGATTGCCTCACCTGTCACACTCCTGTGTGTTAAGGGACGTCACTGCCACCTGCTGGTCACAGTGTGTAGTAGTGAAGTGATTTGATGGGCACATGTTACTGCATAGATGTTGTGTGCCGTGTCACAATAAATTCCCTGTTCAGAACACCGGACGTTACTCAATGCATTAGACACCAAATGACAAAAAATCGTTGATTCGTGATTCGCTGTCACACAAGTTATTTATAACCCGGCCACACTAGTTAATTCATTTTCTAGTTGTCCTGTCTTTTGCGAGGTTCTAATCTTTACTGGTCAAACGGGCCACAACGGAGTGAGACCATTTATTTTGTCCCTGGGCATGTTCCACCTTGACCCCCATACCTGTTTGTCACCATATCCCTCTTTCATCATGCAGTGTTGTATTTCATCTACGGTAATCTATGTTGTATTTCATCTACGGTAATCTATGTTGTATTTCATCTACGGTAATCTATGTTTCACTCAGGCTCAAGGGGAGGATTTTGACCTCATATGGGAAATTAGGCACTTGTCAAAATGCGTATAGTCAAGGTTAACCACGAGTACTGATGCCAAAACGGGTCCTTGTAATTCTGTCATGAGGACCGTTTGATTTATCACACTTTTTCTATGCATGTAGACATTTCAAACTGCTGTAGTATGGTTTGCACATAACGTTGATAAAGGAGATGTGCTGCCTGTGTGTGCTGCTCCACCAGGGGAGTTTGGGGAGGTGTGCAGTGGCCGTCTGCGGACCGCCGGGCAGAAAGATACCCCTGTGGCCATCAAGACCCTAAAAGGAGGCTACATGGAGCGTCAGAGGAGAGACTTCCTCCGAGAGGCCTCCATCATGGGCCAGTTCGACAACCCCAACGTCATACGGCTGGAGGGGGTTGTCACCAAGAGTAAGAGCTCATCCTTAATTAAATCATAAGGCGGGAGGGGGTTGTCACCAAGAGTAAGAGCTCATCCTTAATTAAATCATAAGGCGGGAGGGGGTTGTCACCAAGAGTAAGAGCTCATCCTTAATTAAATCATACGGCTGGAGGGGGTTGTCACCAAGGGTAGGACCTTGTCCTTATTCCCCAAAGGAGCAAAAGATGGTTTAAAAAATATAAAAGTTGTCAGATAGGTGTAAGATAAAATCTTTAACCCCTGACCCTTGAACCTTGACCGCAGAAATAGATGTCATTGATAGACAATTGCATTTCCCAATAGATGTCATTGATAGACAATCTGCCATCATATCATGTTTCTGATGTTATTAAAGGGCTTTAAGTAATGATGACACTGTTCCTGATTGTGTTCCAGGCAGACCTGTGATGATAGTGGTAGAATACATGGAAAACGGATCCTTGGACTCTTTCCTCAGGGTGAGATGACAACCTTTATCTGACATCTTTAACACGTAGAAGCAGTTCACCATCACCCTCAGGGTCTGGTGGATTAGGATGACATACGGTTGCCTTGCCTCGTAAAGCTTTAGTGACTCCTTGTGGCAGCTTGTACACCTGTGAGCTTGTACACCTGTGAGATTGTACACCTGTGAGCTTAATTGAGGTTTAAGCCTGGAGAGTGTGCTCCTTCTAACACGTAATAATTCTGGCATAGACATCCTGGCTGAGCGATCAGATGTGCCTCGGAAGACTCGTTTGTCAACATCGCCTGTCCGCTGGGAGTTGCATTCATTGTAGCCAGATCGTAATCAGGGTGAAAGTCCCCACCCTCAACTTTCCCCCCTCTGTCTTTTTCTTGTCTCCCTCCCCAGAAACACGATGGCCAGTTCACTGTCGTCCAGCTGGTGGGGATGCTCCGCGGCATCGCGTCCGGGATGACCTACCTGTCCGACATGGGCTACGTCCACCGCGACCTGGCCGCCCGCAACATCCTGGTCAACGAGGCCCTGGTGTGTAAGGTGTCTGACTTCGGCCTGTCCAGAGTCCTGGAGGACGACCCAGAGGCTGCCTACACCACCACGGTGTGTGTCTGTCTGTGTGTTGTGTGTGTAAAGAGCACAGCCAATAGGCTCTGGGAGAACGGGGTTGATTTGGTTGTATTTGTGCCCTCTGTCCAGGGAGGGAAGATCCCAATTCGCTGGACGGCTCCCGAGGCCATTGCCTACAGGAAGTTCTCCTCTGCATCTGATGCTTGGAGCTACGGTATTGTCATGTGGGAAGTGATGTCATATGGAGAGAGGCCCTACTGGGAGATGTCCAATCAGGATGTAAGTTTTAATGCTCTATTATTCCTCTTATCCAATAAGGATATGTTCTAATGTTCCATTATTCCTCTTATCCAATCAGGATATGTTCTAATGTTCCATTATTCCTCTTATCCAATCAGGATATGTTTTAATGTTCCATTATTCCTCTTATCCAATCAGGATATGTTCTAATGTTCCATTATTCCTCTTATCCAATCAGGATATGTTCTAATGTTCCATTATTCCCTAATGTCTAATTAGGATGTGCCTTTTAATATTCCATTATTCCCTAATGTCTAATTAGGATGTGATTTTCTTGGAAGTTTATGTGCTGGTTAAGCAGACCCAGATTAGTTGTAGGGAAAAAGATTCCTTCTATTAAAATCCACAAGTAACAGTTTTTTTCCTGGACCAGGATAAACCGGGCCGAGACCCTTCAGTATCTAATGATGATGTCTATGTTTTTCCTGGACCAGGATAAACCGGGCCGAGACCCTTCAGTATCTAATGATGATGTCTATGTTTTTCCTGGACCAGGATAAACCGGGCCGAGACCCTTCAGTATCTAATGATGATGTCTATGTTTTTCCTGGACCAGGATAAACCGGACCGAGACCCTTCAATATCTAATGATGATGTCTATGTTTCTTTGGGCTGCATTCGATGTGGATGAAGACATGTCAACGCAGAGGCAGATCAGACTGAATTAAACGATTACATGTGTCTTATTTTAATCACTTAACCCCAGGTGATCCTGTCCATAGAGGAGGGCTACCGTCTCCCTGCGCCCATGGGCTGTCCCGTGGCCCTCCACCAGCTGATGCTGCATTGCTGGCAGAAGGAGAGAGGACAGAGGCCGTACTTTAATGATGTGGTCAGTTTCCTGGACAAGCTCATCAGGAACCCCGGTAGTCTGATGACCCTGGTGGACCACGCGCACAGGTAATTGACCCCTGACCCGTGACGCTAGCCCAACACCTTCAGGCTGCTGACATGGCCTGGACCACGTGTAGGGTGTGTCCCAAGTGGCACCCAGTTGGCAATGTCTGGGACTTTATATGAACTTCTCAAAGGTCATGCACTATGAAGGATACAGGGCCTTTCTGTTGTGATATTCACTCAGATCTCCCGTTGTGATCATTTTGTCAAAACTCAGTTTCCCAGAGTCCCCGGATGATATGCCGCACTACCCTCTGTTCATCTCCATCGGCGATTGGCTGGACTCCATCAAGATGAGCCAATACAAAAACAACTTCCTGGCGGCCGGGTTCACCACGCTGGACTCTGTCTCTGCTATGACCCTAGAGTGAGTGGATCGAAACAAAGGGGGCATTTCGAATGCGCCCCACCCTCGTCGACCAGGGTCTTTAAGTAGGGATACGTGTCATTTTAGGACACAGCGTGACAAGACATGCGTGGGGAGGCAGGATGTGACATCATCTTGCATCCTCCTTTCGATGGGCCCTGGTTCATTTGATTCGATAAACTTACATCCCAGTGCAGGGGGTTATTCGAGGGGAGACTGATTGTTTGGGTTTATTTAGTGCAGTGGTTCTGGTACCGGAGCTTCCCACAGGGTGTACTTCAGGCATAAAGATAAAATGTGCACGAGGGGGTGCTTCATAGGTACTCTGCACAGGATAAAATTAAAACCAAAAAAATTACAATTCTCTTACCAAGTACAATTCTATTACCAAATGAGTTACCTGGGACCTCTAAGTAGAGAAGCCGAGTTAATGGAACGGACATTTCTGTGTCTGTTTGTTCATTACTAGCGATACTGACTCAACCTAACTGTAGTATCTATATGACCCATTCTGCTCAGGGACGTCCGGCGTGTTGGAGTGTCTCTGATCGGCCACCAGAGGAGGATAGTAAGCAGCATACAGACACTGCGCCTACAGCTCCTCAGCGACCAACACAATGGCTTCCACGTCTGACCGAGGCCCAGCGCGAGGCCCCAGAAGACACACTGGCCTGGGATGTGTTTATTGGGCCCCAAGCAGACTGAACCTAGGAGGGACTACCCAGACTTGTTCTATAAGGAGAGGTTGTTTCTTGATGCGGTCTGGTGAACTGTTACCCGCAGACTGATACGGTTTACACCAGAGATGTCCATCTGTCTCTGATCCAGGTGACTGGGGGAGGAGCTAGTTTCATCCTTCCCTGATCCAGGTGACTGGGGGAGGAGCTAGTTTCATATTGAATCCCAAATCGCACCCTATTACCCATAGTGAGCCATTTGGGACACACTTATGTTGTGAAGAGCCCGGAGAGAATCATCCGCACGCGTTGTTCCTGTAGTGGAAGGGGGCTGAGGTATGACTGTGACTGAGTTTGAAGGCTTCCTAATGTGGACAACATATGAAACTGTCATCACTAGGTAATAACAGCCTCAAAGACAAAATGGAGGCGTAGCCCAACCTATTTCTAAAATTATAACATTTTAAACCTAATCTTTTACAAACTTCTAACCTTATGCCTAAACAAACTGAAATTAAGAACAAGCGAAGTCAGTTTTGAATTTGTGGCTTTGTTATGTAGTGGAAGTCCACTTGGTTTGATGAACAGGATTCAATATGTCTCATTTAAGTTCATATGTTTTCTTGTTGATCAAACACTGGAGATCCTTCTGACCCACATTTTGTTAGAAGACAATGGTGAGACAAGTGAAGACAACTGAATGTCATCCGATTTTATAAATGTATAGTTCATCATCTGCCATTCAGTAACATGTAGTATTTGTGCTGAAGTCATGTTCTGTGAAAAGGCTTTGCTAAGTTTGCTTAGATATCTTTGTTTCATTTTAATCCACAGTCTTTATCTTGTCTCGGCAATGTAGTTTCTTTAGCCTGAGTTCTAGTCTTTTAGTACAGTACTATAGCATACCTTAGTCATTGGCATGCCTTGATTGAATAAGAAAGGGCATCAACCCATCTGTGTCCAGGCTACTGGCACCAGGAAGAAAGGTGCCACTTCACTCCACAACGACCACAAACCGGAAACAACCTCAAACACGTATCATGTGAAATGCTTAGACTGTACTTTGACTGTAGTACAATCCATAGTGCTTGAGCATCTAGAGTTTCAGATTACTTTGTTTTGTGATCAGGTACTAACTTGTTCTGGATACTAGTGTTTTATCGGACATTCCACTAGAAATACCTCATGTGACCTCCAAACATTGGGAATGACACATCACTAACCATATCCATGGTGTGCTTCTATGGGCAGATGAGAGACAATGATTAGGACCTCTGAATGTTCTGTCTGCAATGACAATGAAAGATAATGTACACTATGTATAAATTATGGGTAGCTGGAAAGCATGATAAAACCATGATGGACAAATACAGCTTTTCCCAACAGAAACACTCCAACATGTGCGAGTATGTCTCTTAAAGTTTTTTTTGACGAGACATAGTTATAATTCCTTATTGGACATCACAAAATTGGGATGGGAAAAAAACTGGGTAAAGTTGTGAACAATAAAATAAGTAAATGAATAATATGAAGAGTGTTTAGAGTGAAGGAGAATAATGTCCTGTCTTCCCCCTCACAGCCAATACAAACACAAACTGAATCAGCACACAACCTCATTCTGTATATCTGCTGAGAGATTCTCAAATATTTTCTTGACATTGAGAACTCTCTTGGGTGGATCTATGTGTGTCCCATTGAAGCAAATCACCCTGGGATCTATAATAGCACACACAGACACACACACACACACACACACACATTATGAATGCTTTTTCCTCTTAAAAATGTTTTATTTTATTTTTTGATAATTTATTAACTGGTCAATACCCGGGAAGGCTGTATATTTATTAAAAGATTTAGCCTCTGCTTGGGGTGATCTATTATTGCCATTATTTTGACTCGAAAATTAAAATTCGCGTATACATTATTTAAGTTATTTTGTTATTTATGTGGACCGCCGTGATTGGTTGTAGTTCCCATGAAGACCAGTCGATGGCGCCGCTGTGGCGAACATTCAGCTGTGTCGTCCAGGCAACGCAGTGTAAACTCCCACTGCTTTCCGAGGACCAAAACACATGCATGTCGAGACGTAGAAATGAGTGAAAATACAAAAATGTCATCGAGTTGACTGGTTTTCGTAAACGCGCAGTTTGTAAGTGGAAGTTCCAAGTTGGAAGAATCGTAGAGAAAAGGACGACTTGCAGGTAAAGAAACGAGTTGCACATGAATGATGCTAGCAAAATACATTAAACAGTAGCTATCGTAGTTGTTGTTCTTCTTTGGGATTAACGTTAGCTAGCTAGCTATTATGTGAAATTCGACCACAGTATTTAACATAGCTAGTTTAGATAACAATACAACAGAACTGGTAATCTGCGACACAGTAAATCAGACTGCGTTATATGAGTTACTAGCTGACGTTAAGTTTGCTAGTTTTTAGACGTGCTGTCATATTAGCTCAGCTAGCTAGCTTCCGTTAAGTGGCTAACGCTTACGATAATAGCTGTAACGTTACGAATTGCTACCTAGCGTTGGCTGGCTCGAAACGAGATAGATCCCGGGTGACACTAGCTAAATTGGTAACATAGAAAACACATGGCTAGCTACGATACACTAATGCCAGAGATACGAATAGCTACGTGTTATTCCCGCTTTCTGTGTAATTATACTACCGAAGCCAATCCATCATAATTCAATTAGGTGTAGACTGCCAGGCAGCTTTGTCACTCGTTTATTGCTAATTGAAGGCAAAATGTAATATATTGTAATACAGAGACCCCCCCGCCCCCGGAATAAGACGGCCAATGGGTCTTTTTGACAAACTAGCTGGCTGGTTGGGGCTGAAGAAGAAGGAGGTGAATGTTCTGTGTCTCGGACTTGACAATAGCGGCAAGACCACCATCATCAACCAACTCAAGCCGACCAATGTAAGTCCGAAACAGTAGTAATAGCGACCTGCAGTAACAGTGTTAAATACCATGCAGTGGCATGCCGTAATAATATGGAATACTTATTGCAACGTTTGAGTTAGTGGTCGTACCTGAACAAAAGCTACCAGTGTATATATAAATACGTCTGAGGATATATGTCACGTGTTAGTATGACTGGTTTTCAGATTAACAGGAGAGCGGTAGAGTGGGGTTATGTGGACACCGATATAGAACGTAGAGAAATGTATGGATAGTAAGGATATGAATGGATTTCTGTTATTTCTGTTTAATATTTCTGTTATTTCTGTTTAATCTGTTGTTTTGTTTATGTGTGCAGGCCCAGACACAAGACATTGTCCCAACCATTGGATTCAGCATAGAAAAGTTCAAGACATCAAGGTAATCAGTGATGTGTCATTATTTTTAAGACATTAAGAAATTAAATGAAGGGCAAATACGTATATATTCAAAAAACGGACTTACTCTGAAAATATATTCCCAAATAATGTTGATTTGTATTTGTGGCCAAAACTTGAATTAGAGTGAAAAATACCTCTAAAACCCTCGTGGAACCCTCTTCGTAATGCACTCATTATTCTCTGGTTCCAGTCTTTCCTTCACAGTGTTTGACATGTCTGGCCAAGGACGCTACAGGAACCTCTGGGAGCACTATTACAAGTGAGTCTTCACACACACACACACACACACACACAATACTTTATTTTAGACTACAAATAAAATGTGTCATTCAAAAGGACCTGCCTTATTTACTCTGTATGCCAGGAGAGTTAGGGATGCCGATAACACTTCTTACCCCTACAGCACTGCAAGGCTGTCTACCTCTGACTGCTGATGCAGAGCTGTACCTCGCTAGTAGCTTTTCAACCTGATGGCCACTACTGTTAGTCTAGAAACATGCCCCCTGACTCCTGAACAACAGCACCGGCGCTTTGCCCTGATAGCTGAGGCTGTTCAGGTGTAACATTGGGGTCCAATGATCACCCCACTTCCAGAATGAGCCCCACTCAAGCTTTATGCAAACAAATTCCACTTTGAAACCGTTTGTACAATAAAAATGATCTAAAATGCAATTTCCTTAGAAAACATTAATACACACTCACCTTATATTCATCAACAGACTAAAGGGCTAAAATTAAAATCAGTTTAACCAAAACAGGTGCAAATTATTAGAAAATCCTTGAAGATTTTCTTAGGAAGGTCCATCCTTCCATAAAGATTAGAAACTTGTTCTGGCTTGATCTTAACCAAATGGGTGTATGGTAACACATCAAGATCAAAAAGACCCATCCAAGGCCCTCAAAAGAAAGATCATTGATGGCCATTGTCTGGAAGAGCTTACAAAGCTCTTATCTCCACTGTAAATGCTATCCGGAGGCTTGTGAGCCGTGCAGTCAAGAAAGGCCTTGAATATGATGCACTTTAAGCCCTACTGTGTAGAAGAGTGGGCAGAAATTCCTCACAGTTGATATAAGTTTCAAGAAATGGCACCTTAAGTAATTTCGGGATGGAGGGGGTGACACCAGCCATTGAAGCAGGATTCATGTATTATTATTGAAGCTAGGGGTCAAAGTTCAGCCATTTTCTCACAACGTCAAGAGTTTAGTCATTCATTATCCTCAGAACCTTTTTTGGGAGATGCACATTAACAAATATATTTGGAAACTCCACAGAGTGAGGCGAAATGTCACATATATTTGTGTATATATAAAAACGAATGTCCACGCTACTCTATGGGTGTTTCCCTCTTTCCAGCAACATGACCTGTAAGACCAGGGCAGCAGTATGTTTAGTTACAGTACATTCTCCTGGTTTATTCATCACTAATGTTATGGGGCTTAACCATTAGACTACTCCCAGCTATTGCCAAACTGGACATTCATTTCTGTTACTTTCAGCCCTATTAAAAAAAGTCATCTGTGCGAGAAAGCATGTCTTTGATAACAAGCTCCCCTCTGGAGGACGTTTAACAGCATCAGCACGCCATTCTACAGGGTTCACGGGTTCATAACTGGGGTGAAGTTGACAGCACCCCTTGGACAGCCTGTTTTATGCCAGGCTGTTTGGAATTGATTTAGTCAGCTGCCTTCCACAGATAACTGGGATTGGCCGGTATATACTTATGATTAAGTTTGTTGATTACAACCCCTGATGTTATCCAATGAAAACTCAGTATCTAATGCACAACTTGTGTTGATCATTCAGATTGGACAGGTTCAAAAGTGCATTGCCAGGGGCTGTATTGAAGACACTTAAAAATGAGCCCCTGAAGGATCATAGAAAAGTGCAGGTCAGCGTTTTCAGAAATAATACGGATTACCCTTTATTTTTGAATGACTCCCCTATCCTCTGTCCGCCTACATAGAGGGCTAAAAGAAAAATATGACATTTTAGTTAGAGATTCAGCTAAAAAAATCCTAGGGAGATGATAAGAAAGCAGCATAGAGAAGGGGGTGATTGGTGAATGGGACAACTAATTATTTGGTTTGTGGGTGTGCTGGACATCTTAACAGACTGGAGAGATATTATATATACTTGTACATATTCTGTAAATGTGTGAATTTTCCACTGCACATTTATACATGTGCATAAACTGTACTCAAATTCATTCTGCTTGTTCACACATGTACTTGTTCATACATGTACTTGTAAATTTTTCTGCATGCCTCTATTTTCACTTCTGGTTAGACGCAAACTGGATTTTGTTGTACTGTACTTGTTACTGTTCAGTGACAATGTGGTTGAATCTAAATCTAATAAGGTTCAACGGGATGCAGGTTAGAGACATTTCCTAGAGGAGAACCTGCCTGAGCCGTGTCCTCTCTTCTGCAGGGAAGGTCAAGCCATCATCTTTGTGGTGGACAGTGGAGATAAGTTGAGGATGGTGGTGGCTAAAGAAGAACTGGACACCCTCCTCAACCACCCAGGTAAGACAGCGTTCACCACCCAAACTACACCCCATTCCCTTCATGCTGTACTATGTTGTACCAGAGCCGGTGGGCTAGATTAGGGAATAGGGGGCTGATGCTCAGACAGAGGTCGTTGCTTTTTCCTTGGTAGAGGAGATTGTATGTGGGCACCTCATTTCTCCTCTCCGGCCTGGGTAGTGTTTGGTCTGTGGTGAGGTTTGTCCATGTCTGACGTGTTTTAACGTCTCCTGCCCAGACATCAAGCACAGGCGCATCCCTCTGCTGTTTTTTGCCAACAAGATGGATGTAAGAGACGCACTGTCTTCAGTCAAGGTGTCCCAGCTCCTCTGTCTCGAGAACATCAAGGACAAACCCTGGCACATCTGGTTGGTACACACACACACACAGTGCTTGTAACATCAAGCCATCTTACTGGCACAATATGAGGAACAGTATGGTTGTTCTGATAGTCTATATAGTTGTTGATTTGTTTTTTCTGTGTTTTAGTGCTAGTGATGCTGTCAAAGGAGAAGGGTTACAAGAAGGAGTTGATTGGCTCCAAGGTATGGGGTGACATTTATTTTTCATCTTTCAAAATGTGTTTAACATATTGATGTTATTTGATATTCCGTTTTCATCAATCATCAACAATCTTCATTAATTTTCTCAATTTTATGGCATTTATAGAACAAATTTCACTGTGAGTATTCAATGTCAGTAGTGTGTAGTTTAATGTAGTAAAACATTTGATGAACTGTGGAATCTTCTCTGTACACCTTCTTGTGTTCATAGCCCCTGTTTAACCTCTTCTAAATGTCTGGTGTTCATAGATACTGTATAACCTCTCATAAACGTCTGGGGTACATAGTTATAACCTCTTATAGATTCCACCGTTTATAGCACCTAAATAATACCTTATAACCCAGTGTTCATAGTCCCTATAAAACGTCTTGTAACTTTCTGCAAACCAAGGTGCTTGAATTCAGTAGCGCCAGAATTTGCAGCCTGTTGCTGCTACGACGTGTTCTACATTTCTGCGTGTAGCCAGAAGATCTGGGGGTTTTAATTAGATAATGTTTTTTATTGGCACCGGGAATCAAACCTGATTGACCGCTTATAGACAGATGGAACCAATGTGCAGTTTTGGTGAACTGTTCCTTTAAGAAGTAGGAGGAGCCATCCAGGCAATGTAGCTGTTTGAGGAGCTTAATGTCCCAGGCTGTTGCGGACTGTTAGGTTGAGTCTTCACTGTACTGCCAGCTGACAATTGGTCAGGAAGCCCCATGGGTGATGCTAATTGGACAGCATCAACATTTTCTGCAGGGATTTCCTGGCCTTAGCATGCTACTGCCATTCCGTCCTAGCCCAGCCAACTGGTTGGAGGAGTTGTGGGGCGGAGACAGTAGAATGGCCCGGTGGGAGTGGCCTATGAGGAAGGCGTGTCGCTATCATCAACTCTCCTGAATCCGTAGGGAGTGTTTGTGATGAGAAGATAAAAATACATTCATAAATTAAAACAAGCGGGAGAATCTTTTGAGTAATAAAGTCTGGATGTAGGTACTGCAGATTTGTTTCTGTTATGGGTGACTTAGAGAACTGATATACATTCGTTTCTTCCAGATCAAATCAGAACGATGAAAACATGAAGTGAGATACACACGATGGGGGAAATGCCACTGTCAGCGGCAACGACAGGGTAACCACGACAACGGCTCTGGAGTGCCCCTGGTGCTGATCCCCTGTGGTGTGACCCCCCCCCACACACACACACACACACACACACACACACACACACACACCACCGAGGAGTTGGGGCCAGTTATCACCTTTAAACATCACCCAGTACAGAAGGCAGCTTGGCTTTAGAAACAAATCATGTAGTCATTATCATTCAGATTTATTGCCACAAACACACACACACAAACACACACTACCCGAAATCCTGTGTAAGGTTACATTGATTTGATTTTGACTGGCAAGCTACAGTAATGCCTTACTACATGTTTTCAATGTACTAGCAACATATTTCAGTCATAACTGGTTGTCCTGCTAGTGATTTATAAACACCTTTGAGTATAAAATGTCATTTCATCTCTAACTGAGACTGTCTGATTAATTTAACGTTTGTTTTTGGATAGTCTGAGGATAAATTCTCTCCACCCTAATGTTCAGGCTTTCCACATGGAGTTGGGGTTTAACCATAAATAATTGAAATGGAGAAAAACCCATGTCCATGTTAAGTGTCAATTGCCCAAGCATTACTAAATAGAACCTTGTATCAGAACCAGGAGCATATAGTACATTTGTAGAGTTGTCATTAAAAATATATTTATTTGTACAGACCAGGACAATACCGGCCTGCCTGAAGTGGGCTGGCCTGTTCCCCAGCGGTTCCTCCTTGGAAAGAAGGGAACCCATATTCTGTACATGTAGTGTAGACGTTCTCCAGGTGTTGTAAAACAGAATGTAACATTTTGCCATGTTGTTTTTATTGATCCGCCAACCGTTCGATGTTACAAGAATAAAGAAATGTAGTCTCTCTCCAGTCTCACCCTCTATCCTGCCTTCCCTCTCCGCGTGTCTTACTGCCTCTGTCTCTCAGATCCCTTTAGTTTATTTTTCTTCAGTTTCTCTTAGTTGTCAGATGTGTCATAGGGTCCTATTTGGACCACAGCCATGACGTCAGGTGTTTTTACAGGTGGCTGGGAAATGCCAGGAAGTAGCCTCACACTGACGTCCTGCTAGCCCACACCCAAACAGGTGGTTACACACACACACACACACACACAGGGCGCCGTGACAGACATTGTACTATGTGTGTGTTGTTTGTCGACAGCGACAGCTGTTCATTAGCAGCAGCTCCAGTCTACCTACTCGCTGTCTGGTGGCCCGGCCAAATGCAGCGTGCTCAGGACTGCGCCGTTTGAGACTAAGCGGTGGTTTAGTGATCACGACCAGCGGCCATCCACGGCTAGACCCTCATATGCTTAACGGAGGAGAGGGGCCAGGGCAATGAGAGTGCCATCTGCCAATAAGTCAGTTAATTAGTGATATTGCTACCATCCTTCCAGAATCCAAGACGCGGCCCTCAGTAACAGCAGACATCTCCAGTAATGCTCTGGAATTTGCCCAGTTGTTATGGAAGGCACTCTGAGATTTAAATGTAGAATCCACAGTTGAAAGAAACTAAGGCACTGGTGAACATCTGAGTGATGAGGTTGGAGAAATGTAACCACTCTCCAATCTACAGACAGCCCTGGAGCACAGGCACTCCATGAGGTCTATAATTCAACCAATTTACAGGCTGGACCGCGTTCGTTTATTCAAAGCTCCGGAAAAATTCTGAGACCACTGCACCTTTTTCTTTCCTTTCCAAAAAAGTTGAAAAGGAAAGTTTTTTGTGAGAAACAAGCGTTCAATTTGCAGCGGTCTCTTAATGCTAACCCTTCTGTTTCTCACTCAAAAATTTCCTTTTTGACCTTTTTGGAAAGGAAAGAAAAAGGTACAGTGGTCTCTTCATTTTTTCTAGAAATGTATACACCGTTCAGCCACTACATGATGACCACTGACAGGTGAAGTGAACAACACATCATCTCGTTGTCATGGCACCTGTCAGTGGGTGGGATATATTAGGCAGCAAGTGAACATTCTGTCCTCAGAGTTGACGTGTTAGAAGCAGGAAAAATGGGCAGCGTAAGGATCTGAGCGACTCTGACAAGGGCCAAATTGTAATGGCTAGACGACTGGGTCAGAGCATTTCCAGAACTGCTACCCTTGTGGGGTGTTCCTGGTCTGCAGTGGTCAGTACCCATCAAAAGTGGTCCAAGGAAGGAAAAGCGATGAACCAGGCGACAGGGTCATGGGCAGCCAAGGCTCATTGATGCACATGGGGAGTGAAAGCTGGCCCATGAGGTCCGATCCAACTGACAAGTTACTGTAGATCAAACTGCTGAAAAAGTTAATGCTGGTACTGATAGAAAGGTGTCAGACCACAGTGCATTGCAGTTTGTAGAGTATGGAGCTGTTTATCTGCAGACCAGTCAGGGTGCCCATGCTGACCTGTCCATGGTCAAAAGAGCCTACAATGGGCACGTGAGCATCAGAACTGGACTAGGGAGCAGTAAAGTCAAATTTATTTATAAAGCACATTGAAAACCAAAGTGCTATACAGTCAAAATATATAGCCAATTAAACATATTTATAGGACATGATGAACAGAAACAGAAACTGGAAGAAGGTGGCCTGATCTGATGAATCACGTTTCCTTTTACATCTCAAGGATGGCCGAGTGTGTGTGTGTCGCTTACCTGGAGAACACATGGCACCAGGATGCACTATGGGAAGGAGGCAAGCCGGCGGAAGCAGTGATGCTTTGGGCAATGTTCTACTGGGAAACCTTGGATCCTGATATTCATGTGGATGTTACTTTGACATGTACCACTTACCTGAGCATTGTTACAGACCATGTGCCCCCTTTCATGGCAACTGTATTCCCTGATGGCATCGGCCTCTTTCAGCAGGATAATGAGCCCTGCCACAAAGCAAACATGGTTCAGGAATGGTTTGAGGAACAATGTGTTCAAGGTGTTGACATGGCCTCCATATTCCCCAGATCTCAATCCAATTAAGCATCTGTGGGATGTTCTGGACAAACGGGTCCGATCCATGGAGGCCCCACCTTGCATCTTACAGGACTTAAAGGATCTGCTGCTAATGTCTTGGTACCAGATACCACAGCCCACCTTCACAGGTTTAGTGGAGTCCAGGCCTCTACGGGTCAGGGCTGTTTTGGTGGCAAAAGGGGGACCTACACAATAATAGGCAGGTGGTCATAATGTTATGGCTGATCGGTATGTGTGTGTATATATGTATATGTATATATATATAGATGGGGATTCACAGTTAAACTAAGCTTATACTTACATGACTGGGACAGGCACACGTGTGGGAAGAAAGTCGTGATATTTAGGAATAAATAGCTTTATAAATATTGATTTCTGGAAGGAGAAACTACTGATTGTAGATTTACCACCACAAAGTAGTTGTTTTCTTCTTTTTCTAGACTACGGCATGTTTGTGTGAACGACTCCAACCTTCCCCGTTCCGGGGTCAAAGAGTTGTGAGTCTGCTGACAGGACGGTCTGCAGCGGTTGGTTCTGACAGCAGCGCACGTGAACCCCACCCCAGGCACTTCCTGGTTGTCATCTGCCCACTGTCAGCAATCACCACCGTCGTTGGGCAGACGGGCCAGAGATGGAGAGCAGGGGAACTGAGGCAGTTTGCCCTGACGGGTGCCCAGAGTTTTCTGTTCTGTAAGGCAAAGCCTTCATCTCGTCTAAATTGAAACTGTTGTGTTCAGATTAGAGTTTGAAAGATTCATGACAACGACAGAATGTTTTTCAGAATGTAAGTCTTCATCAGATCCAGACGGGAAATCATTAGGGCCAAGTCCATTTTGGATACGGAACTTTTATCTCCCATCATTGAATAGGGGACCTCTTCCATGCTGTGTTGCCATTCCTATCATACAGTACACATCTCAAGGAACCAATGGACAGCACTGGTGGAATACTAGTGAAAGGAACATTATCTATTCTATCGCACAAAAGATTGTTGCCAAGGGTTCTTTTGGGGAACCTGCTGAATCACACTGGTTCCCAGGTAAAGCAATTTTGGCTTCCACATTCTATTTGGAATTTAAAAGGGTTCTAGCTTAAAACCAAAATGGTTCTTCAAAGGGGACAGATGATATACAATTCTGGACCCATTTTGAATGTGGTAATGTTCCAAACTCTGGTAATAGCACACTGATAATGGCACTGCGGTTCTGTCTGCTGCTCTTCCGTCTTAATTGGGTCTTCTTGGCGGCCTGTCAGATTCGTCAAAGTTAAATTAGGCATCTTACACTATAGGATGATATAGGGGCCATTAAATTGACCAGCCGCTCATTGAAATACAGACCGGAGAAATGGCGACTTTTTTCAAGGTTTTCTAAGGTATCTTAAAGTGGTATAATAACAGTTTTGGTACATTTACAAGGCAACAGTCAATGTGGGTTTACACTTCAAGGAGTTGCCATTAGACATTTTCCATATTTAATACACACAAAAAATAAACATGGTTCTATAAGGGTTCTTTAGCCTCTTTCGGTTCCAGGTGGTACAAATAGGCAGCCAAAGAGCCCTAATTGAACCCTGTATAAGATTGGACATACAGTGTTACTTTTTCCAAAAGGGGAGGTTATAGAGTCTTCATTGGAACTATGTTGAATCTCTCATCTGATATCGAGGTCGCAATTACTTCATTGAAAAAGATGAAAAAACGAGTTTCAAGTAACGTGACAACAGACGTGACTAAGCGTAGGCTTCAGTGACGATAGTTAAAATCCATGTCTTGATAATTCAGTAATGGTTATTCAGATTAGTTATTTCGGCCTAGGAGGCTATGTCTGTAGTTCTTGTCTCAATATATTTATTAATGTGTAATTTGCCAAATATTTATTTAGATGTAATGCTGTTTTGTTGGAAACAATTTATATTTGACGCTTTAGTTGCAGCCATAAGAGAACATATGGCTATAGTATTTTTCGGATCTGATCTGTCGTCAGTATTGTTTTGAATTGTAATATTGAGGATAGAGTTTAATGCGGGGACATTTTCTTGATTTTAATCATATTAGTATTGACACGCATGTACTAACAAAGTGGAAATATGCGTCGTAAAACTACTTGTAGGCTAGATGTAACTTCCACACCCTCAGCTTGGTACAGCTTCTTACAGCGATGGAACCAGTTCTCACCACGCATCCTTGCCTGCAACCGCCAAATATGTAGCGTGCATTTCCCAGAACCGCACGCAAAGAAAACGTCTGCTGTAGGCTGCGTCGTAAAACCATTCGTCGATTGCTTACTGGGAAAATACAATGCGTGTCTCGGATAAACAGCCTTCTTATTTATTACTCATTATAAAACATAATTTTTCAATAAAAATGGTGTGACAGTTGTTGAAGCAGCTAAATGTAGACCTCAATCCATAATTCGAATGCACTTCATCAATATTTGGCACATTGTGTTCTCACATACAAATATTGGCATACAAAATGAAAATGTAAACTTGATTAAAATATTGGATTAACACGGCAGTCTATACTCTGCGTTCTTTTAAAATGGAGCACCCTTCGCTTGATCACCCTTTCCACTTCATATAAAACACCTCGTTCATGTGGTTCAGGTGGGCAGCTGGTTATTTGGGGACGGGATTCACTTCAATCCGTGACTCTAATTTGTTTTCTAAACCAGTTTCTTTGCAATGCGGGATTTTTCTGATGGATGGTCATGCAAATGTAGCTCCCGTTTCATTTACTAATCTCGTTTTTATATGTAGCCATCTGTTTTTTGTAACAATGATTACATTTATGACCTTAAGTATAACGCCATGGAATCGCTATTACTATGACTGGAAACCTTTCAGTGGAGCTAATAAGGAATCTCACGTTTAACTCCTGGTTTAGATTAATCTGATCCTCATGTAAAACATGTCGTTTTGACCGTTTACTTCAGATAGGCAACATATGGACAGGGGCCAAGGCCTCAGCCACGGATCACTGTGCAGCACAAGGGACAGTGAGTGTACCTGCGCGCTGCATGGCTTAGCGAGTCTTCCTAGTGAATCATGAGTGCGCAACAGTGTTGGCGTAATATCATGGGGAAATCGAGAAGCACCCCAACGTGAAATGTAAATTAGACATATTTAATCATAGTCTATCCCCCTCTAACGTACTCGTGCGCGCACATCCACTTTATCAGTTGAAAAGACTCCAGTCATGTGCCTCGTGTACGCGAGAGTCTCCTAAGTAGGACACGAGCAGTTTTTCTCTCTGACGCGCTTGAGCACCGGACGTCTGACGCCACCTGGGTCCCTTATAAGTCACCCGGGAGAAGAACCCAGCACGAGCTTTTGATCACTGCGTCATTTCCAAGGAGGGTACGGGGTAGCCAAGGATAACCCACTTCCACTGTCTGGTTGGACACCAGCTCATTGAGAAGAGGCTGCCACCTCAAGTGTCCTGGAGTTAAAAAAAATACGTATGGTAAGTTGTCTTTTTCTGTGTGTCATAACATCTTCAGTTTTGTCGTACGTTATTGGCTAGAATATATCAAATTTCTTATTAGGGTAACGTGCGTCATATTTCTAGATGGGCTAAATTGCCAGTTTACCTATTAAAAATAATATGTGCACCATTTCCCTTGGTGAAATAATCATATCCACCTTGGTTTAGTGATATTATAACACCCATCAGGTGCCGGAAACCGTTAAAATTTAATCGCTACACGGACTGTCCCTGTTTTGTGCGTAATGGGTGTTTTACGCGCATCACTTGAGAATGTGGAACCTAGACAGGACTTTTAAAATATAGGTAGAGCCTAAAAATCAGCGTTTTAATCATTTATTTCGTTTTTTAGACATTTATCCTATATTAGCTGCTCCTCAACTTCCACATTCGCTCCACATCTCCGTCCAAGCAGATCTCAATGCCACCCGGTTCCTAGCGAAGACACGCGGCTCAGCCTGAGCGAAAAGATGACTGGTATCCACGTGGAGGGACTGGCTGCCATCGCCCTGTTCTACGTTCTGATCCTCGCTGTGGGGATCTGGGCGGCATGGAAGAACAAACACGCTGGGGAGTCCGAGGGCACGGACCGCAGTGAAACCATAATGGTCGGCGGCAGAGACATTGGCTTATTTGTTGGTGGTTTCACAATGACAGGTGAGTGAAGTCAATAGACCATAGAATGAATGAACTGAAGTTCCTGTCCAGTTGACTTAATCGATTATATTGGTGACAGAGTTTTAGAATATTCAGTAGCCTGCATATTTTTTTCTTTATGCGTTTTCTTCTCTTTAAGCGTAATTGACTGTCCATGTAATTCGATTTCATACTCATATTGTTTCATGATATTTCTTTGAAAACTATTGTTGTCTGAAAGGTTTTATATGTATATTTTTCTATTTAGCGACCTGGGTTGGTGGTGGATATATAAACGGAACCGCTGAATATGTGTATTTGCCCGGGTACGGCTTGGCTTGGGCGCAAGCACCTTTTGGATACGCGTTAAGTCTGGTTGTAGGTATGCTATGTCATTGCACGTATAATATTGGACTAGTTACCTGCATAAAAAACTGATAATAGAGTTTTGAGGAAAAGGCAAACATACCTTTACGTGAAATACTCCCGTTTAACTCGCTATTTCACGTGATTCACCCGCTTGCAGGTGGTTTATTTTTCGCAAAGCCCATGCGCTCCAGAGGTTACGTCACCATGCTTGACCCTTTCCAGCAGATGTACGGGAAGAGAATGGGAGGCCTGTTGTTTATACCTGCTCTGATGGGTGAAATATTCTGGTCCGCAGCTATTTTATCAGCACTGGGTATGTTCTGAATGATATACGGCGGAGTGGGATTAGCGTGAATCTGTCTCAGTCGGTCATTCTGACTCTGACCATAAGCCTGTTCATCTAGGTGCCACGCTGAGTGTGATCGTGGACATCAACATTAAGATGTCTGTCGTGATCTCTGCCTGCATTGCCATCTTCTACACCCTGGTGGGCGGGCTCTACTCTGTGGCCTACACAGATGTGGTCCAGCTGTTCTGTATCTTCCTGGGACTGGTGAGAGTCTAGAGTTTGTACTTACCTGAGCTGTTTCAGATTTAGTTTGGAGGTAAAAAATAGTTTATACTTGTACGGTACTAGTATACTTATACTGAAATGTTAATAGGCTACTGGTAGATTACTCTCATTTAAAATATCCTTACATGGTGAAACATGTATTGACCTGCCCTTGAGCAAGGGACTACACACTGATTGCTTCTGTAAATTGCGCTGCATGACTATCCTTTTAATGGCTGAAATGGCAAGTGTGAACAGATTTGAGACACTGGTATATTTTGACCACGGTTTTGCACATCTTTCTGTCTTTCTGACCCAATCAGGCTTTCTCTCTGACTTGGTCTTCCTGTCCTAGTCTCTCTGTCTCTCTGACTCTGTCTCTCTCTGACTCCCTCTGTCTCAGTGGGTTTCAGTGCCGTTCGCCCTGAGCAACCCAGCTGTGTCTGACATCCGGATCAGTGCAGTGAAGGACATCTACCAGGCTCCATGGAAGGGGAACATTAAGAGTGAAGACACCTGGGTCTGGATAGACAACTTCTGTCTGCTGGTCGGTTTAGTTCTACTACAGTATACTTTTGTTAATTGCACTAATTAATAGTACCCTACAGAATAGGAATAGTAACCTACAGATTATGAATAGTACCCTACAGATTATGAATAGTACCCTACAGATTAAGAATAGTACCCTACAGATTAAGAATAGTACCCTATAGATTATGAATAGTACCCTATAGATTATGAATAGTACCCTAGAGATTATGAATAGTACCCTATAGATTATGAATAGTACCCTATAGATTATGAATAGTACCCTAGAGATTATGAATAGTACCCTACATATTATGAATAGTACCCAATAGATTATGAATAGTACCCTACATATTATGAATAGTACCCAATAGATTATGAATAGTACCCTACATATTATGAATAGTACCCAATAGATTATGAATAGTACCCTACAGATTATGAATAGTACCCAATAGATTACGAATAGTACCCTACAGGTTATGAATAGTACCCTACAGGTTATGAATAGTACCCTACAGATTATGAATATTACCCTACATATTATGAATAGTACCCTACAGGTTATGAATAGTACCCAATAGATTATGAATAGTACCCTACATATTATGAATAGTACCCTACAGGTTATGAAAAATACCCTACAGGTTATGAATAGTACCCTACAGATTATGAATAGTACCCTACAGGTTATGAAAAATACCCTACAGGTTATGAATAGTACCCTACAGATTATGAATAGTACCCTACAGGTTATACCGAAACAGCGGTGGGACGAATTCATATTGCAGCAGTACATGTACCGGAGGGAGGGGCTTAGACTGGACCAATCCACGCCTACTGCTTTGGGGAAATTTTAACTTCTTGTGTTATGAATGTTTGGAATATTTTTAAGTTCTTCCTGTGTTCTTGGTGTTTGGGGATTATTAAATACTTCCTGTGTATTAGATGTTTGAGCTATTAACTACTTCCTGTCTGTGGTCTCGTGGTTTGGGTGCTCTTTGTTTTCACTCCTTCCTGTCTGTGTTGTAGATGTTGGGGGGGATTCCATGGCAGGTGTATTTTCAGCGGGTTCTCTCTGCCTCTTCGGCGACCTACGCCCAGGTTCTCTCGTTCATGGCCGCGGCTGGCTGTTTGGTCATGGCCATACCCTCTGTGATGATCGGAGCAATTGGCGCCTCCACAGGTGAGGCAGATGGTATCCCCTAAACGCTGAAGACAGAAATGTTTTTCAAAAACCCTCAAGTCTCACACACACATACAAAATAAAAGTCCTACCAGAATGTCAGAATCCTATCCATCTGTGGCGACCCAGCCAGAAGGCACTTCTCTACGCACCTGGCAGTCATGTTCAGGGTTGTTTTCTAACATTTGGAAACGTCTGATTAAAACTTCCCCATCTGGTTGCCTAATGATGACTCACAGCAGGTCAACCTCTGAGGGGGCTCCTGGGGGTGGAGGGGGGTACATCAGGGTGTCGCCCTCAGATCTGTGGAAAGCTCCAGAAAACAACAGCAGCTGCTTCCTTCATCCATTATGGAGAATCTCCACATCAACTGATGTCTCCATCCTAACTCTCCTTCAATGTCCATTCCTCCCTCCATCTCTTCCTCTCAGTTTACCAGTGTCAACTCTGTAAATATTACATCTGAGACAGCAGCTGAACAGACAGTTATGTTTGATCTCCAGGTTTTAACTCCTGCATCAAAGTCCTGCTGGATCAGTTGGGGCCTGGGAGGGGTGATGACTGGATGAACATTCTCAGGGAAAATGAGCAAACTGTGACATGACTGTTTCTTATCATCTAGAAGGTTGTCATAATTTATTTGGACATCCCTGCGGAGATGGTTTGACCAAATATATTGGATTACTACATTTCATTGTACTGTACTTTTACTTGTTCAATGCAAATAAAGTTGTATCTAATCTAATCTATATTGGATAGTTCTGTAAATTGAAAATTGATTTGACCTAATCTACATATTTCTGGACACAGATTTTGTTCTGAAGCGACCACCGGTGTGGTTTAGAATTTCTAGCTCTGGATTTCCACTGTGTGTTTTCCTGGGAACCAGATGTCTTTTCACCTAAACAAGTCCTTCAACTCAGTTGTTGTTCTAGGTTCTATGGTGTGCGTTCTCCGTTGGTTCCCATTATATGTATTTCTGTGCTTCTCAGACTGGAACCAGACCGCATACGGAAGCGTTCCTCCCAAGGAGAGAGATCAGGCTGACATGATATTACCCATAGTCCTCCAGTACCTATGTCCTCCCTTTGTCTCCTTCTTTGGCCTGGGGGCAGTCTCTGCTGCTGTGATGTCATCAGCCGACTCTTCCATCCTATCAGCTAGCTCCATGTTTGCTAGGAATATCTACCAGCTGGCCTTCCGCCAATCGGTGAGCCAAAGGGGCGCCGTAATTGATTACATGACACAGTAAAAACAGTGAATGGCCATTATGTTATAGATAAAATGACTGTTACCACACAGACCCAGTTGTTCCATTGATCCTAGCGTGTCCGTCGTGAGCGTGTCTCCAAGGTTTCAGCCGTTTGTTCGTGTGTTTCGTCCCCGCCCAGGCATCTGACACCGAGATCGTGTGGGTGATGCGTGTCACCATATTCGTGTTCGGCGGGCTGGCCACGGCGATGGCGTTGCTCACGGGCACGGTGTACGGGCTGTGGTACCTGAGCTCCGACCTGGTCTACGTCATCATCTTCCCGCAGCTCATCAGCGTTCTCTTTGTCAAGGGGACCAACACGTACGGCTCCGTGGCCGCCTACATCTTCGGCCTGATCCTGAGGATCGGAGGGGGGGAGCCCTACCTGTCGCTGCCCCCCTTCATCTACTACCCCGGCTGGCAGGTGGAGGAGAGGGTGCATCATCTGACCGGAAAGGTGGACCAGATCGTGGTGCAGAAGTTCCCCTTCAAGACCGTCTCCATGCTGGCCTCGTTCCTGGGCAACATGGCCTTCTCGTACCTCGCCAAGTACCTGTTTGAGAGTGGCAAGCTGTCGCCCAAGTACGACTTCTTGGACGCCGTGCTGGCGAAGCACAGCATAGAGAACATGGACAAGACCACGCTGGTCAACCGTAACACCATCGCACTGTCGGAGTTGGCGCCGGTCAAACCGCGTCTTAGCGTCCAGCTGGCGGCCACGTTCACGCGGAGAGACACCCTGGCCGAGGAGGACTCCAGTCCAGAGGACAGCCCGACCCGCGAGGTCCTCGACTAACCCGAGCCCATACGGCCGTACTGGGACCAGAAGATATCGGCAAACCACGGATGACTCCCAAACAACAAAACGAGTCCATTACTGTGCATTTACTTTGACCAGGGCCCATGCTAACGAGGGTGCTATTGGGGAGGCTTCTCCACTCTCCTGGAGGCAGGCACACTGTGGAACATCCGGACAATGTGTCCGTCTTTTTCTCAATCCCAAAGTCGGAGAGATCTTGGGTAAAAGGCTGAATAGCACCTTTAAAAAGTAATGTGACGAACCACTTAAATTCTTTGTGTTTTATTTGAATCCCATATCCATCATGGCGACGTGATCTGTGGAAACGGAAACAAAATGGACGGCGTGTTTAAGGGATCAGACGACACGACGTCGTTGAGAAGAGCAGAGGCAGTGTCACTGGCGCAGTACCTCTGACAAGGAGCAGGACTCCTGTTGAGCCTGGAGAAGACGCCGCCATTTTGGTATGTAAGAGAATCTCTTCGTGGGTGTTGTTCTATGTTGCGGTTAATATCCACGTTGCGGTTAATTGTGGGAAAAGCAATTACTGTAAGTTCCTAACATTTATCTCTTTACATATCGATGTGAGCCACAGTCCAGTTAAGGTCACCAGATGAAAGAGAACAACAGCAGAACTGAGTATAACGGTCACATTTGGAAATGTAGTTAACATGGTTACGTTCAAATAACCCTTCATCAGTCGGTCACAAATCAATTAAATGATCAGGTGTTTCATTATGTCACAATGTTCTGAGAGCTATTGTATTGGAAAATGATCATAAATGAGCAGATGGACAATAATTAATTTAAAAAAATGACAATCCCACGTATTGTAACGTCCATGGTTCAGACTGATTAGCACTTATTTTTCTGTGAATTATATTCTAGTGTAGATAGGTACATTTACAAGCCCTCCCTCTTAACAAAGCCCATGTCCTTACCAAGTACAATAAAACATACACAGTTAGGTAGCTGGTTTAAAGCACTGTAGTCTACAATACATGCAGCTATTTTTTAAGTCAGTCTTTGGTATACATGCCAACTATTTATTTCCTGATGTAAAATCTATATAAGAAGTATTTATAGCTAGAGTATGTAGTAATTCACTGGCCTTAATGGAACGTATTGGCTGGAGTCTTGACTGAGATCAAGGGCTCATCACTGACAGTTCATTTGAATATCTGGGAGACAAGGACTTCAGCATGAATGTAACGTCTTTGACATGAATGGATAGTTTCCTCCAAAGGCCGTCGTATACCGGATTACTGTGGTATAAGTGTGTTCTGTTGTAATTTGCAAAAGATATACCAGTAAATGTTGCAGCCAATAGTCAAGACCGAACTGGACACAGTTAGAAAATGTATTTATTGTGAAGTTAACAGCAATGTACAGTTGCTTTTGTGTAATATCTGTATATTTATATAAACATGAACAAAAACAAATACTAAAATTATGCAGGTAGAAATTGTCCTTATAACTTAGACAAAAGCTTACAAAATGTACATTTATTTTTGATGTCTTAAAAGAAAGAAATACACAAATTAAAGAAATTATATTATTTAACAAATTAATGGTGATTGTGTTTAATTACTATTGTTAGAGAATTTTGTTTTATTTCACATTTATGTATCCTCCAGGGTTTTATTTATTGTTTTATTATGGCATTACATTTCCATCAATCAATCAAATGTATTTATAAAGCCCTTTTTACATCAGCAGTTGTCCCAAATTGCTTTTACAAAACACCCAGCCTGAAACACCACGGAGCAAACAACGAATGTGAGGAAGCACAGAGGCTAGATAAAAGAGAGACATTTTCATTTCTTTTTTCTGTTTTCTGAGGAATCTTTGGGAGATACTTCAGTGACTGTTAAAGGCTGTGGTTACACTCTATGGAGTGGTCATCAGAAATAGTGGGCTTAATGTGGAATAAGGTGCCGTTTGTGATGCACTTTAGTTTGGATGATAAGCCCCAGATTTTCTGTCTGGAATGACCCCTAATGAACCTCAGCCGGAGGTCCTTCCAAATCTCTCTCTTGAGTGTGAGTTAGAAAATGGCAGAGAAAATAGCAGGAGAATAACTGTTCTTTTATCCATTCGTTTTAAAACTTGGTGATAGCCACAAAACGTTGGGTTTTCTTTCTTGGCTTGCAAAAGACCATTGAAAGGGCATGCGGGCGGAGCTTTTTCACCAATGTTGTTGGTGGGCGTAGACGAAAGAAAAATCACGACTGAAAACGTGACGGAATTTCCAAACGCTCGGCCTGCGTCTTTGTATCCGTCAGATGGTCGCTGTGAAAAGACCCAGCTATGTCTTAAAATAGATCTCTCTGGTTATTTACATTAACTTAAGTGCTTTACTCGTCTGATAGGGGGGCTGGGGGATGGTCGGGGGGGTTAATGTAGCCTGTTAGAGCCATCGCCCCCAAGGGGGATGACGCAAAGACATCACCCAACACACACCACCACACACGCATCCTCGTCCCGCTCACCCTCCGTTGTCCCGCCGTGTCCTCCACGGCGTCCTTGGGCGTCGGACCCAATCCCATAAAACTGCCCTGCCAGAGGACTTCATTGAAAAGGCACAGCCAGCTGCACTCACCATAATTAACAATTATGACAGAAAACTCTCGCTCAGCCAAAAGTCAATCCACTTATTTTCGTGAGGCGGGTCTAGAACGCCGGGGGAAGAGCGACGAGGTTTGGCGTTGGTTCACGGATGTTGAATGAAAATAGCGTTTGGACGCTACCCAACACTGAGTCATTCATTGATATATTAAACATCACTGATGCGTCACTGATATCGGCAGAAGTTATGAGTTTTGTTGGAATGTTGTTGTAGACATTTTTACACAGAGATATAATGATGTAGAATGACTAACAAAAATGACATTCTTTCTAACTTCAGCAGTTTGTTGTAGAATTATAACATTTGTGGTAAATTTTGTGAACGTAGGCGCCAACCCTGAAAACCAATCTCAGTGGCCAAGAAATTTCTTGAAAATGATGCAAACCTCTTGAGGGGACCCAGGGTGAAATGCCCCTGATGTTTCTCCAAGGACCCTAACTAACCATCTTTCAACCAATTCACGTACCAAAAGGTGTTGATGACCTTAACAAAATGTTTTAAAAAAAAATAAACACTGTAATTTTGAATTGATTTGGAGAAACAGGGGTTTAGAGAGACTTGATGTATTTCAAATAAAGCACCTATTGAAATGGACTACGTTTCCCTATTATAGCAGATGGCTTTTAATCAGCTGGACTCTAATCAGCTTTCTGCATTAACCTGAGCAGATAATGGGGCAGTCTGGGAAAGAGAGTCCTGAGTCAGTTCCCTTCATGACACAATGAAATGAAACTGGGAAAGATGCCGATTGGCATCTCCTAATGCAGCTGTACTCTGCTCATATCTCTGGATGGAAGATAACACAGCATTTATCTTCCTGCTCCTGGCTGTATGTATGGTAACAGTAACATTTTGACAGGACAGGCAGGTCAGTTACTGTTGTGTTTTATTTTTAAATCTGTGAATCTTCATCCCGACAGGATGGGTATGAGTGGTTTGTGGGGGGTATGAAAGGTTTTTGGGGGGTATGAGAGGTTTGGGGGGCTGCTCGGCCTTGCCCTTTACGAGTGTGCCCACTGGGGTCAAGACCAGGCAGGTCGTCAGAAACACAGAGACACAATTCTGCTAAGGTCATCAATAGCTTTTGGTTGTTGGAGGGCTAAAAGCAGAGGAGGGGTTAGTTTGGGCCTTTTGCAAGAAGCAGGGATTTTGGGTTAGGGTTAGAGGATATCTCAATCGTTTAAAACTGAGCAAGAACCAAATGTGTAATGTATCAGATATTTGTTAGGATGTGTAACGTTTCAGATATTTGTTAGGATGTGTAACGTTTCAGATATTTGTCAGGATGTGTAACGTTTCAGATATTTGTCAGGATGTGTAACGTTTCAGATATTTGTCAGGATGTGTAACGTTTCAGATATTTGTCAGGATGCGTAACGTTTCAGATATTTGTCAGGATGTGTAACGTTTCAGATATTTGTCAGGATGTGTAACGTTTCAGATATTTGTCAGGATGTGCAACATTTCAGATATTTGTCAGGATGTGTAACGTTTCAGATATTTGTCAGGATGCGTAACGTTTCAGATATTTGTCAGGATGTGTAACGTTTCAGATATTTGTCAGGATGTGTAACGTTTCAGATATTTGTCAGGATGTGCAACATTTCAGATATTTGTCAGGATGTGTAATGTTTCAGATATTTGTCAGGATGTGTAATGTTTCAGATATTTGTTAGGATGTGAAACGTTTCAGATATTTGTTAGGATGTGTAACGTTTCAGATATTTGTTAGGATGTGTAAGGTTTCAGATATTTGTTAGGATGTGTAAGGTTTCAGATATTTGTTAGGATGTGTAAGGTTTCTTTCTTATGGAGGTCCAGTAGCGTCTGCAAGCTTTTAATGAATGTCTGTCTGACGTGTTGGAAGGGAGGCAACTACCTCAGAGAGTATTTCTGGGTTCCTATAAGTGATGTCCCTCATAATGTAATCACAAGACATCTAATTGACCAATGGGGACGTGGGGGGAGGGGAGGACAGAGGAGGGATAGGAGACTAGAGTGTAGGGGAGGACAGAGGAGGATTAGGAGACTAGAGTGTAGGGGAGGATGGAGGATTAGGAGACTAGAGTGTAGGGGAGGATGGAGGATTAGGAGACTAGAGTGTAGGGGAGGATGGAGGATTAGGAGACTAGAGTGTAGGGGAGGACGGAGGATTAGGAGACTAGAGTGTAGGGGAGGACGGAGGATTAGGAGACTAGAGTGTAGGGGAGGACGGAGGATTAGGAGACTAGAGTGTAGGGGAGGATGGAGGATTAGGAGACTAGAGTGTAGGGGAGGATGGAGGATTAGGAGACTAGAGTGTAGGGGAGGATGGAGGATTAGGAGACTAGAGTGTAGGGGAGGATGAAAGAAAATACATTTTCTTATATTCATATAATTTTCTACAAATCGCCATACATTTTTATTTCTGTGACACCGTGGGGACAAGCACAATGACCACCCAGGACTACAACAGCACAACCTCTGTCTTTATCATTATTTCATTATTGTCCTCCTTTGTTTATTGTACAGTCCTCTTGATTCTATTTGTTGACTACAAGGATACAGGAAGATGGAGGGAGGACTGAGGTAGAACCGACGTAGAACCGTGGTAGAACCGAGGTAGAACCGTGGTAGAACCGAGGCAGAACCGAGGTAGAACTGAGGTAGAACCGTGGTTAAGGACAACATACTGAGAAACGCCACATTTTCCCCCACATAACAATCCTCTGCTCCAATTGGTCAATTTGTATCCATAGAAGAACAAAGACATTTTAAATTAGATCAGCAGCCGTACTGATCTTATCTGAACAGATCGATCAAATCAGATTATGAGGTAGACACACGCAAACACTCAAACACACACATATCTACACACACACACACACACACACACACACACACACACAGACACACACGCGCCAGCTTCCTGCCTTGACCATTAATGGTTACCGATGTTCCACTAATGACCCGTCCAGCCCCTCTACCCTGTTCCTTTGGATCCTCGTCACTGAGGGAGTGATGGCCCATAATACAGCCAGGTACTTTGTCATTTCATAACACACATTTATAATGAGATCATCCAATTAATTGAATCCACTCTTGCGTGCAGTAAATGCCACGACGATTCCATGTATTTATTTCTGGATCTTTTTGGAGTGGAGAGAAGCTCCATGTTCCCCGCAGGCCCAGTTGGTTTTCTAAAGACAAGATGCATCCCATTCTTTAACAGTGTGTGGTGGGAGGTGGGGGAGGGCTAATGTAACATGGGGCCACATGGGGCCTTTGGGTCTCTGGGGTGTGTTCTGTCCAGGACGGACCCTGGGGAGATGACCCTATGTGGGCTATTCACACAGATACACACACAGACACACACACAAACAGCCTGCGACAAGAGCGGAGATGGAAGATTTCAAGGCATCCCAAAGCCCTTTAAAAAAAACAGAAGCACAGGTTAATGTTTCAGTCACTCTGTGTGTGTGTGTCGTTCCATAATTGAAAATGTTTCCCTCCATCCATATTCTTCTAATAACATTGATACATTCTAACAATAAGGGGCGGGCAGTGTTTGGGAGGGTATTATTTGAAGCGGGGCAGTATTTGGGACAGGGTATTATTTGGAGCGGGGCAGTATTTGGGACAGGGTATTATTTGGAGTGGGGCAGTATTTGGGACAGGGTATTATTTGGAGTGGGGCAGTATTTGAAGTGGGGTAGTATTTGGAGCAGGGTATTATTTAGAGCTGGACAGTATTTGGAGCAGGGTATTATTTGGAGCTGGACAGTATTTGGAGCAGGGTGGTATTTGGAGCAGGGCAGTATTTGGAGCAGGGTAGTATTTGGAGCTGGACAGTATTTGGAGCAGGGTAGTATTTGGAGCAGGACAATATTTGGAGTGGGGCAATATTTGGAGCTGGACAGTATTTGGAGCCGGGTAGCAAAAGAACCAACTCAAGTTAATTGGACAGGGTTACAGAACACAGGCAGAAGATCTAGCAGAAGATGACGTCAGGAAGAAACGTAACCAGGGTCATTCTACTGCTTTCAGATTAATGACTGCACTCCCAATTGTCTCTCTTTCTCTTGCCCTTCTCCCGCTGTCTGCGTCAGGCTCCTTGAATTTTCTCAATTTCTCCTGCGCTCTCTCTCTTTCTGGCAGTGTGTTGTGTGAGGACAGTAGCGGCGTCTTCAGTTTGTTCAGTGAGCAGTTTTAGTGTGTGTCAGCACAGATCTGATGCTAGACTGGGAGAATACAATCATGTATTGTTCATGCCATTGACTGTCCATTTAGGGCTGAGTACTTCAAAAGAGTTGAGTATTTCAATAGGACTGTGTATATCAATAGAGTTGAGTATTTCAACAGGGCAGAATATTTCGGTAGGACTGAGAACTTCTAAAGGCTTGAGCATTTCAATAGGTTTAAGTATTTCAATAGGGAAAAGCATTTCAGTAGGGTGGAGTATTTCAATAGGTTTAAGTATTTCAATAGGGGAAAGCCTTTCAGTAGGGTTGAATATTTCAATAGGTTTAAGTATTTCAATAGGGAAAAGCATTTCAGTAGGGTGGAGTATTTCAATAGGTTTAAGTAATTCAATAGGGAAAAGCATTTCAGTAGGGTGGAGTATTTCAATAGACTTCAGTATTTATCATCTTTGTTTTGTAGCTCTTTTTCTCTCCTCCTAAGAGGGGTACTCCAACAAGTATTTTTTGACACATATTGAGATAATCTGAAGCTGTCTTATTCTATAATCAAATCCAGATTTTTTATTATAGAATAAGAAAACACCTCACTTTATTGACTGTACTAATATATACGGAACAAGAACAAATCAGAAATGCAGCAATTTGAAGGAATATTCTTTATTTTCTCTATATCTTCGCATATAGTAAATTATTCAACAAAAAAAAATAATAATAATTTGGGCTGCAATAATAACAAACAAACATTAATTACTAGTCTCTCTGAAGTTAGGGGCCAATGAGTGGTTTGTCTAACAGCAGACCTCATTGGACAGGGCTGCACACATTGTGATGTTAGCTCCTCTTTGGCCTGGGACATCCACGATGGCTCTCTAACCAATCACATTTCATGTTTTTGCCAGGTTGAATCCAGCTTCATCTGCAAAAATGAATTCATGTGCAGTTTGACTGGCTTTCATCTCCATTATTATCTAGAAATCACTGGGTACAGAGTACCACACTGGGATGGGTTTTCAACTGAAATTGTGATCAGCTGTGTTCGGAATGATTAAATATCATATTATCAACATTTTCTAACAAATATTAAACATTTTCTTTATAATTCAATATGCTTACTGCAGAAATGCACAACATCATTGTGTTTTGAATGTGTTTTTAAAAGTTTTGGGAACAGTGTGTAAGAATTTGAGAAAACATGTGAATATACTGTTTTGTAGGTGGTGGATTTTGAATGAGAAAATAGTTCATGGTTTTTGGGGAATGAGCTCATTGACTGCATTTTTTGTGAAGGAAATGAGAAATGATTCCCAGTTTGGTTCACATCCACTTCCATATTGCAGACCGTGGGACGAGTTTTGACAATCGGGAAAAACTGTAATTGAGCAATTAAATCAGTTAATGTCCAATCACATTCGAGCATTCCGCTCTGTCTGAATCAGCTGAGAACAAACTGGGGGAAAAGTTTGTGGAATAAGTAAACATTATAGAATTACATTTTCAGATAGCCAGAACTGAGGAATATAAGCAGACTCCATAACAAGATGTACCAGGAACAACCAACTGCTCAGAACGTGATGGAGATGCCGGTTAAGCATTTCCTGAACCTCAGCCTGGCTGGAGGGAGAAAGGAGCAGACGTCGAGAGAAGAAGACACAGACAGGGTGTTTCCTTCCAGTTGTTCATTTCACCTTTCTTAACTACTGCTCTTTCCACTTGATCTGACAGAGTTCAGCGTGATAATAAAGAGAGGGGAGAGACCAAGAAGCAGTGAGAGAGACTAGTAAGATTTAGACAAGAGAGACAGGGGGTGAGAGAGACAGTCAGACAAATATAGACAGAGATCTTTCTTTAGCTGGTGATTTGAGTTGGGTTCTGATGACAAGGTCCCCTTTGGTAGACTGGAGGAAGTATTTCCCTAACAACGACTGTTGTTTCCCTAACAACCACTCCCCGGTCCAACCTTTTCACCCTGACGACATGGGATGTATCGATAAAGGGTCAGAAAATGTCATAACTTATTAAACATTCAAACCCAATCCATCTCTCTTCCCTTCACACATCCTCATCAATTTCTCTCCCCTTTTCTCTCATTTTTTCTCTCCCCCTCTCTCTTTCTCTCCCCCTCTCTCTTTCTCTCACCATCTTCCCTCATATTCTGTTTCATCTCCTTATTCTTTTTTCCTTCCCATCCCCCTTTCTTTGCCTGAGTTAAACAAAGTGGGTTATTTCCACATTTTGCTCTTGAGAGATCCAGAGAGACAGATCCCGGATGGGTAAAGGGACTCTGTTGTTTAGTATTTGTGTGACAAGGACATGGGGGGGTCACTAGATGGGGTGAGTGGCACAAACAAAACAGAAAGAGGGTGTGTGTGTGTGTGTGTGTGTGTGTGTGTGTTGTGCTGTCTGCTGATTGTGTGTCTGTGTGTGTGTGTGTGTGTGTGTGTGTGTGGTGCTGTCTGCTGATTGTGTGTGTGTGTGTGTGTGTGTGTGTGTGTGTGTGTGTGTGTGTGTGTGCCTGTGTGGACAAAACAATAACCCTGCAATCCTGACTGACAGGCTCTGGCAGTACCACACACACACACACTGATGGAGGTCTGCCTGGTGTCACATCACCAAACAGCTCCATGTCATCTCTGGGTCACTTGACCACTCAGTCTGACAGACATGACACACAACATGTCGCCCGTCTCTGTGCTCCCTAAACCCTTCTAGAAGTACGAGTTGCCTCTGGAACAACCATGTTCTTCAGAAATCCCACCACCATCAACTGACATTGCTCAGTCTGTATCAAGAGAAGATGTGTTTATATCTCCAGTTCATGTCTTTTTCCGTTACTGTCCTGCGTGTGTTAATGCTTACAGAGAGATCAGCATAAAGGGCAGATAAGATTACAGTTCCATTTCTGAAAGTCCAGACAACTGAAAGCTGGACTCCCCGACCAGCTTCCCTCTTTGTCAAACCAAGAACAGGGTCAAGTTTATTGTAAAGAACCTCTTAGAGATTGTTGTCATCTTCCTCTCACTCGTCCACCTCCTCTCCTTTCCCCCTCCATCATCCACCTCCTCTCATTTTCTCCTCTGTCGTCCACCTCCTCTCCTTTTCTCCTCCATCGTCCACCTCCTCTCCTTTTCTCCTCCATCGTTCACCTCCTCTCCTTTTCTCCTCCATCGTCCACCTCCTCTCCTTTTCCCCCTCCATCGTCCACCTCCTCTCCTTTTCTCCTCCATCGTCCACCTCCTCTCCTTTTCCCCCTCCATCGTTCACCTCCTCTCCATTTTCTCCTCCATCGTCCACCTCCTCTCA
>JACXGJ010005862.1:0-37052 GCA_016801105.1 Esox niger | reverse complement strand
TCTTCTTCACCCTGACTACCACCACCCTTCTCCACCTTGACTACCACCAATCTTCTTCACCCTGACTACCACCACCCTTCTCCACCTTGACTACCACCAATCTTCTTCACCCTGACTACCGTCACCCTTCTCCACCTTGACTATCACCCCCCTTCTCCACCTTGAATATCACCCCCCTTCTCCACCTTGAATATCACCCCCCTTCTCCACCTTGAATATCAGCATCCTTCTCAGCCTTGACTACCAACATCCATCTCCATCCTGAAAATCAACACCCCTCTCCACCCTAACTACCAACAACCCATCTCAGCTGGTTGTATTAGGATGTCTCAGACAGGGTGCTTCCAGACAGACAAGTCTAATAAACTGTGCAGAACATTTTAGTCGTGCTGAGAGCTCTACTGCAGGAATCTTCCGAAATCTGTCTATTTTTGGACTGCCGTAATCTAGTAGCGCCATTACCAAATACTCTCTCTGGCATCTGTAGTCACAGACAGCACATTGCTGATATTTTGCAGACGGTCAGAAGCCTGGTGCCTGGATATGTGTAGCGGTATTGTGAAAAGCAGCCCGGGAGAAACTGTAGTGTAGCCAACACAGTGAGCAGATGTAGAGTAATGGGACACTCTGGCTCTACTTAAAACAGTCAGCTGGGAGGACTGGAACGTGGGCATCGTACACACACAGACGGATACGAGTACAGCCATCCCCAACACCGCTACTGCACTCTGCCAGGCTGTCCTAACAGGGAACAGATGAGAGGAAACCATCTGCACAAACGATCCATCAAAATAACAGCCGTTTTGATGTTCAGTAGTGTTGATGGGGACGCCACTCGTAAAAAATCCACCCAGCAGTAGAGTATTGGAAAGACTGGAACGACCACATAGTTCCTCACTGTTTCCCATGGCAATGCATTGAGTTTAGTTGAAGTGTTATTTACAGAAAGCCTGTAATGGGCTGTGAGCGTTGGTCATGTATCATGTATCGGCTGTACAGGGATGTTGTGTCTGCAGGGTAACGAGGACAAAAGCCTTTCGTCCCAACATTAGACTATGATTTAGGAGGATCAGGGCTAAGCACAGGGACTTGTTACCATTAGTGTTACGGAACACTGGAGACTGAGTGAAAACGGCCTGAATGTTGTAGCCCTGCTCCCAGCTTGGGTAGGATTCCGTATTGTTGATTTATGTTGGACCTGTCTTGTTATGGAATGTTTGTTACAGAATGTGTTTTTTGATTCAAAGGTTCATGCCCTGTCACAGAATGTGTTGTACTAAGGAAGGTGTTATGGCAAGACGTTCGGGAACAGGTTCAGCTGAAGTAGACTTCTTCACACAGCAGAAAAGTTCTCTTCACATCTGTCACAATTTCAGAGACATGTGTCTCAAATCAGACTGTAGCATCACCCTAAGGGATTTAACTATGGTTAGGGGCTACATGTCCAAAGATTGTTAGCTTGGGACTGGGGTTATGGTTGTGAAGCTCATGCACATAAACAAACACTAAAGCGTCATCATGTTTTATTCTGAGTTGACTGAACACCATAGACAAGTGTTTTGGCTGGTAGTGGCCGAAAGGCAGTTTAAACATGGCCATTGAAAGTAACAATAAAAAGAAATTATGTATCAGACAAATACAAATATTGTTGATTTGCTCACATTCAATCATCAATTGTAGTCTTACATTTTCACTTGGAAAAGTGATATATTTCATGTCAAATTAAATTTGGCAATTGGCCCTGCTATTGTTAACATTCTGAAAGTTCTGGTATAGAAGCTCTTGCAAAGGTGTTCCACTGTCATATCAAGGGTTCAATGAGACAGAAGTAGCTCCTCCCATTCCTGGCATGAATCAATGTGAATCCATGTAGCACTCAAATAAATCTTACCTGCCCCAAAATGATTTATTTATGAACAATTACTCAAACAAAACATTTTGTTTTGTTTTTAAATATCCTGTCCAGGCCTTCAACCAACACAATATCAGTTTTAATGGTACAAACTGGAAGCCAAAAAAACAATGGTCAGAACAACATTGTCATGGACACGAAACAACAACTTATTTTGCTTTTCCATGTTATAAATAAGGTGTCAAGAACAGCAAAAAAAACATTAGCAATTTTTAACCTTCAGATGTGGTTTTACTGCACACCGACACATCCCACTTCTAGCAGGATTTACAATATCGTTGTTCAAACTCAATCCTATATTCCATGCTTGTGTTTATAACAAGAATGAAAGGTCCTTGCTGCAGTTTCTCTTCAAAGCAGGCAGCCACCATTTTAATCAAGGCAAGAGGGTGGGACCTTCCTCTTCTTTCTTCCTGATGTCCTGTTACTCTGGGAGGGACTTTCAACTTAACTGGCTGATCCTTCTTGTTGACCTGGTTGGGGTTGGGTCAAACAGGGTTATCAGGAAGGGTGGAGGATGACTCTTGCACAATGCCAAATGAACCCCTCTTTCTTCCACTCCATTCTCTATTGGTTCACCCCAGCAGACATCTGCTAACTGTCGCAATTGCAAAGGGAGTAAAAAATGATTATGGGTGTAGGGGCTGATTAGACTCTCCAGTGGCCCCTAATAGTGAGAGAGCAATGATGCAGCTACCACAAGCAAAGTGGAATCCCATAATGCACCACATTACTTTTTTAATTTAACACTGAAGAATGGTTAGGACAAATTATATGACACGGATATTAGATTTTGCCTGATTTCAAGATATGAGAAATACTTCCTGAATATTTTTTTCAATTGTTAACATGGTAAATGTATTCTAAAATGTCTGAAGTTGGAAGTCACTCTGAGTTTTGTCATGAGCACAGGCTTAGGATATAGCAGTGAGCTTTTGAGATTCACAGCTACTCGCTTGTTTACATTAAAATGGCAGGTACCTTCAAAGGTGATATCCATGCTCACACAGAAATATATATATATATATATATATATATATATATATATATATATATATATATGCTAAACTTCTCAATGGCAAGTACATGCAATCTGGTATCATTTGTTTCCTTCATTTTGACTTTGTTTTCCCTGTAGGAGGGTTGGATGACATAACTCCGATTGGAGTCAATTAAGCCCTAACGTTTCCTGAACACATCTGGATGGAATTTAGCTTGGGATTAGTGTTTGGTTCTGCTGCTGAATATGTGTGTATTAGGTATTCAGTATTAATCTCATCGAGGCCCCTTTATCACTGTGATTGTATGGGCGGGTTGTCATTTGGACCTGACCGCAGGTTGTGATTTGGCCCAGATCTCATCAGGCACAGCCATTAACAGCTGTATAATCATGAACACTGCAGATGTGAAGGTTTCACAGAAAAATGCCATCATGGACAAATTATATTCTAGGACCCCATACTAGGACTCCATTAACAACAACTTATTTTGCTTTTCCTTTCATGTGCTTTTTGACATAAATACGTTTTTTTTAATTCAGATGTGGTTTTACTGCATACTGAAATGGCCCACATATTACAGTATAGAGTATTGTATGAGGATGTTATTTGAGGAGTCTGGGCTGTGGGGTGGGTGAGGTGAGGGGCCTGGGAAAGCACGGTGGTGCTGGGATGGCGTGCGGGCTGCACTGGCTGTGGAGATTAGTCAGGAGGGGAGAGTGGCGGCGGTGCCAGCGATAACAGCAGGAAAGATAATAAAGGAGAAGGTGTTTCCTGTGAGCGCTCTCTCAGGGACGCCCTGACTCCTCCAACCATTACTACTGCCTCACTGCAATCACGGCTAGCCAAAGAGCTAGCCACCATCTTGAACCGGTTTACCATAGGCCAGGAGGAAAATCAGTAGGTTCGTCTGGCTCATTGGCCCGTTTGTGTCACATGCTCACTAACTTCTGATCTTTCAGTCTGATAAATAAGAGCCTGGGAACGGGGACGTTATGAGCGCTGTTGGGAAGCATCAGAAAAAGGCTAGCAAAAAGCATACTTGTCACTGCACATAAACCGCCCCAATACGCTCTAAAGTCGCGTAATACATTCAGAAATAGCAACCATCTTTACCCAGAAGTATAATTTAAGCATTACACACATATACACAGACTCACACAGGTTTTCTGGGTTCTATTGTGACTACAGCACAACCCATCAACTCAGACAATGGATGGCACACAATGCTTGGCCGTCACTGAATAAGATACTGATGTTCTCCTGGCCCAGTCAGTGTAAGCCATTGTGTGGATGTTCCTGTCCACTCCCACTGAGAACGGAGACACATTTGTGTTTCAGCTTCAGCCTCACCAGATGTCACAGGTGTACTCAATTTGAACACAAGTTAGATTTTCAATCGGGCTGCGTTTTTTCCCCCCCTTTGAAACACAATCTAATGAAGACGTCATGGTCGATGCTTTTCTCATTTTAACAACCCTGACCAAAAACACAGTGAACAAAGGCCTTGCTTAGTGGTACTGCAAGCAGTTAGTTCCAGACAGTTGAAAGAGCACAGGACCGAAGGGGGAGCCCAGCAATACAGCTGACTCTCATTCACATTCACCCAAGCACTGGCTCCGACAAAGAGAGCAAGCCCTGCAATTAAGGCAACAATGAGACACTGCCTGGTGAACATATTGGCTTGCTGCTGGTGACCACAACATTATTGATCAAAGCTGTTTGAGTGGGTATTCAGGAAGAGGGAGAACTGGTGGCAAGGCATGGAGGTTTGCCTGTGCAATCAGGTGACAGCTACCCAGGCCAGGATTTTGGTTCACAAGATAAAAGTAGTGTGGTCAAAGTACGCCACCCAGAAGCACTTGGCCATTACTAAGACTGTGAAAGCATAAGATGCGACGTATTCCGGCGTCTAGCACAGTTGCTCATTATATCCTGACCAGAACTGGGTGAACAGAGCCACCGCAGAACCCTGCCGGAATGGAGACTAGCTGCCTGGCTGACCCAGCATTGTTAGTTTCCTCGTCAACAGAGGTTCTTCCCCCCAGAACACACCCAGTGTTCTGACCTCAGTTACCAACACAAATAATCAGGCAAAGTATTTTCCATCATTTACCCTCAGCCACTTTGCTAACTTAAAGACTCACACAGACATTAATTCATTGGAAGAAATGTTTTTGGACTATTTAGCTGTGTTTTCTGACAGGTAAATGGAATTTAATAAATTGGGCACAAAGTATCTCTTAATGGCTATATATGTAATTTTTTGATGATTTAATCAATATGAATTTCAACCTGTCCTCTGGAAAATCTGTCAGCATTAGCACCTTTCAATAGTTCTGGACCAGGACTGAGCTGTCTGAAAACAGTAACTTATTAAAATGAAAATTGCAAAGTCTTCCTGATGTCAGTTCTCTTGTTAACATCCACACCTAACTCTGGGAGAGGGTTCCTGATGTCAGTTCTCGTGTTAACATCCACACTTAACTCTGGGAGAGGGTTCCTGATGTCAGTTCTCTTGTTAACATCCACACCCAACTCTGGGAGAGGGTTCCTGATGTCAGTTCTCTTGTTAACATCCACACCTAACTCTGGGAGAGGGTTCCTGATGTCAGTTCTCTTGTTCTCCATCATGGTGAATGCTTTTCAGACAACCGCTGCAGAGGACTTCCTTGGCCCACCAGGCTGTTCGCAATTGCATAGCAAATGGCATGGTGCTTTCTGAACACATTTTGGTAATCCAACAGATGACTTCATCCAGACCCACTCACAGAAGTGAATTGAATAAAAAGAAAGGACCTACATAATATTCGTTCATAATTCTGAAAGGACCTACATAATTCTCTAACCATTTCCGAGTGTGCTATTTCAGATGAAGTGGTCTGTTGGTTTATTTTGTTGGTTGACAACATGTTCACATGTTGATATATATTTTTTTCTTAAACCTTCATTCAGAACCAAAATGGACACATGTAGAAGACGCAATTTCCCTTAATGGGATTTTAACCTACTGAACAGGATAATTGCCTGGAGCTCTGAGAGACTGAAGTCGACCTAACTGTCTGACCACTTAGGGGTGTTTTATTGACAGGGAAAAGCTAGCAATTTCATATGATGTATTGTTAGCCCGAGGTTTGGTTTTCATTCACATTTGCAAATTCCTGGATGTGAGAAAAATGTCAAGTTTATGTCACAATACAATTATAGTCAGTGACAGACATACTTTGGATGACCTTGCCTCAATTAGGTTACAAAATAAAAAAAGACAGAGGTAACTAATCATTTAGGAGACAGGTTTTAGCAGACTATTTACCAGTGTGGAAGACTGATATTGTTTTCTTACAGCTGTAGTACACCCTCTGGTGGTCCAAAATATAATGTCATTAATGTGTCAAATTATAGTGATTTTATTTGCTAAACAAAAAAGACAATCTGAAACCACGTCTGAAACAAAAACAGTTATATTTATTGATAGCTGACAGAAACACAATATGTCTCTTCGGAAGAACAAAACTGTATTGCGCTGACAAAAAATTTCTAGGGATGACGGCATTGCATGTGTTTGTTTAAACTTTTGGTTTAAACTCTAAAACTAGTGTCAAAATTGTCAAGATAACATTTTTCTTATGTGCATTTTGATCATATTTTATTAAATAAAATATGGATATACAATATTTTTTTCATTCCAAAACAACTTATTTTATATTACGAATGGATCTTATCTACACATTTTAAGCATTAAATTAAATTGGAATACCACCCAAAGGGGAGGTATGTGATAGGCCTTAATAGTGTCCACTTGGGTGGACTTGGCATTGTTTACTTGCCCTCCATTCACCTATTATTGCTTTTTAGTGAGGTCTCGGAAGTGACCTGTAAAAGAAACTTGCATTAGGTACAATTATATGGTATACTGAAGTAATGTTTTTTCTCCCTACTAAAGAGTTTCCCATAGTGTCCTAAACAAAACAGTTAAAAAGCTTGATAGTTCAGAATGCAAACAATGACACCCGTCTAACCTTAATTTACCAAAAAACTTTGTTGTCCATATTATCCCAAAGCAAAGGCCTGATCTATATCAGAACACCGGTGTATTCAATTCGTCCAACAAAACATTTAGCAAAAGAGCGACCAGAATTTTGGCCCCAAAATGAATACACACCAGGTCTCATGTTTTTCCCAAATGAATTAAATATATAAATGTTTATATATATAAAAAAAAGTAAAGGCTTCAACTTTCCCAAAAACATGACAGCTCTCAACATTTTCCAAATGGAAGGCCTAGATCTACATGTACATAAACTCCCTTAGAAGACCAAGTACTCATCCTCAGTAACAGGTAGTGGAACACTGATAATCATCATCACATCATGGTTGGCCTCTGCTACTGCTACTTCTGTTACTCCGTGAAGCAATTAGGGGATTCATATCTTAAACTATCTAACCTGAAAGGACCTTTTCAACCAGCATCTGTGCAGAATCACACGCCCCCAAATTAGTAAAAAAAACATGCATGAATACATATGATTCCCAGATTATGAATACATATGATTCCCAGATTATGAATACATATGATTCCAAGACTATGAATACATATGATTCCAAGAGTATGAATACATATGATTCCCAGACTATGCTGGAGACAAGTTGGCTTTAAAGAAACAGGAATGTGTCATTGCATATGCATTCATTATATTCTTCCTCACAAAACTTCAATCTACTCCTTTTTTCTGACCTTACTGTAGTTAAATGCTACATAATTACTGGAAGTGCCTGGCATGTTGGGAATGTGCGTTTGCTCTCCAAACATCAGGACCATTACCTCCAGGCTGGGAGAGTAGACAGTCACACTCCCCTTCGGCAGGACCTCATTATCACACCATTTACTGTACAATACAAGCTTGAATACTGAAGAAGTTCCTTTGAAAGTGGAGCCATGAGGAATGGATGTGCTCATAGGGGTGGTCTGACAAGAGTGTTCAGAGTTCTTCGTTAGGAAGGGGAATGTAACATCTGGTTTACCAGAGACAGTAACTGAAAACATACCAGGACTGCTCTCTGGTGGTGAAGACTAGAAGGGTTTTTTACCAAAAGCAGAATAGCCCTGTTTAAAAATATATTTTATACCCGTTTCCTACATGCTATAGGCAGTTCAAAGAGTTGAATAAGAAAAGAAAACTCCCATTCCAATGAAGTGTTAATAAAATCAATCATGTCATTAACTTCTAGAACCAGGTAGCCTACAGCTTGGTCTTTCACAATGTCTAAAAGTAATGTTTTATGTACACAACAACTACACAACCAATCAGTAATGTGTCTCCCTTGCACACCATATAGTGAAGAATGTCAAAGAGGTAACATAAAGATTAAAGTATTATAACACTTAGCAATAATGCATTAGTGTATGCTGCTGACTGTGTGCTCTAGGCAATATGGTGTCTTAAAAGCAAGCTGCTTAAAACTCATAGGAAAGATATACAACAGTTGTGCCGCTTTGCCATTGGCCATGATAGAGCCAATTGCTGGTTATGGTGGATTCTGGAAATGCCTGATAGAGACAGTATCAGGCTAGCGGAGACTGTGAATGGACACTGGGGCATCCTCAGTACAGCCACCCTGGAATCTCTCACAGAGGTCAGAGATAAGCCTCTCTGGGTGCGATCAGCCTCACAGCCATGCGGTGGTGAGTGAGACTGGTGCAGGAGAAGACAGGGGATACTCCCAGTTCCTCTCTCACTTCCCCTCTACCCCATTTCCATCATGCCTATGTCCAACATGAAATCCCACCTCATACTCACAGAGAGAGTTACAGGTATGTGTCCTCTGTGCTACTCAGGCTCTGTGTGGACTGCTGGAGGGGGGACTCTTTAAGAACAGACTGGCCGTTAAGGGCTGGTTGGTCGTTGATGGCTGGTTGGTCGTTAAGGGCTGGTTGGTCGTTAAGGGCTGGTTGGTCGTTAAGGGCTGGTTGGTCGTTAAGGGCTGGTTGGTCGTTGAGGGCTGGTTGGTCGTTGAGGGCTGGTTGGTCGTTGAGGGCTGGTTGGTTGTTGAGGGCTGGTTGGTCGTTGAGGGCTGGTTGGTCGTTGAGGGCTGGTTGGTGAGGCAAGAAACAGTCTATAGGTGTCTTTAGATGGTGTGTATCACTGATGAGGGGATGTACTGGAGAGTATCTCAGAAGAGCCTTGGAAAGAGGACCACTCAATGGAGGCTTATTTAGAAGAGGCTGAGACACTGGAGGTTGAGTTGGGGGAGGTTGAGTTGGGGGAGGCGGAGTTGGGGGAGGCGGAGTTGGGGGAGGCTGAGTTGGGGGAGGCTGAGTTGGGGGAGGCTGAGTTGGGGGAGGCTGAGTTGGGGAAAGCTGGGACACTGGAGGCTGAGTTAAGGGAGGCTGGGATACTGGAGGCTGAGTTGGGGGAAGCTGGGACACTGGAGGCTGAGTTAAGGGAGACTGAGACACTGGAGGCTGAGACACTGGAGGCTGAAGATCATCTGGTAAAGCATAAGGGTTGGGGATAACCTTTACAGAAGTGGCTTTCTTCATACTTCCTTTTTTCTTGTTCTTCTTCTCCTCCTTGCTTTTATCGTCCTTGCTCTTCTTCTCTCCCTTCTTCAGCTGAGGGCTGGGCGGAAGGGGAGTGGGTGGCGACTCCACGATGATGGTGGGGTTCTGACGAAGATCTTGGCGACTTGGAGGTTCTGAAGCCATGATGGCCCTGGCGCCATGCATTCTGGGAGGGGACTTACAGTGCAGTTCCCCACGATTCTTCCTCCAGCGCTTCAGCTGAACATGGTGTTCTCTTTCAATATCCCGAGCTGAGACAGGCACTTCCAGAACCTGTGGGAACAGCCAGACAGAGATCCTGCTGGTTACTGATAGCTGACAGGACCACAGAACACTACTTCTATTTATGTCAGAACATATTAGTCAGTCATTTAGTTTAGAAAAGCGGAAATGGACAAGAGGAGAAAAGGCTCTTTAACTTGCAAGTCATTATATTCCTAATGTTAATCCTGTTAGTAAATGTCAAGCAGCCCGAGGCTAAGAGTGTTTCATAGTCATTCACATGGAGGATGGTCAACTTTCAGAGAGGCTATTGTCAAACAGAGACACACAGAGCCAGGGAGATGCAACAGAGTGACCAATCAGAAGTGTGATCAATGTCTCTCTCTCTCTGTATCACGTCCAGCCTCCACTCTGAACTCGACATTTCCACAGCACAACCACACTTCTGAACAGCCACTGTTCTCTACAGACAGGCACATTAGTCCTCACGATCCGGCTGAAAAGAGGTTGTCATAGTAATGTAATCCCCATGGTCATAGTAATGGTCATAGTAATGTAATCCACTCCCAGTCCAGTCAGCTCAAAACTCAACCATGCAATGTGGTTCTGGATGTCTGGTTCTAGAAGCATGTTTGCTGTTGCCCAAGTCCAAAGTCCCCAGCTTCACCGACACCCAGACAGTCACGTTCTCACCTCCCGGACGAGGAAGCCCTCCTGCATGTAGCGTGGCTCGATGGTCCTCAGCAGCTCCATGGTCTCGTACTGACCCTGACATGCCTTGAGCTTCTCACGCGTACCCAGCATGCACTTCAGCAGCACCAGGCCCACCCGGAAGATGATCTTCACGCCTGGCAAAGAGGCATAGTTCCCAGTCACTGACTAGCTCAGGTATATCAAATAATTATACTGGAATACTCAAGTAGATATTATGCAGAATAAACCTTCCTTTCTCATAAGTACTAGAAATTAAGACACGTGGGCTCTTTTCATGATGGTTACAGTGTCTGTTAATCGGATGGTTAAAATCTTTAGATGTATATTGGAGTTATGTTTAATGTTTTGTGTCCATGTCGTTATTTGAATGCTTGTGTTTATGTGGGGTTTTCTGTGCTAACTAACCATCACACAAGAACATGTCCCAGACGCGGAGGACAGAGGCCCAGGGCAGGGTGCGGGAGAAGGCACACATGAACCACTCGGTCATGTACAGGATTGGCTCTATCTTGTGTTTCTCCAGGTGGCGGTACGCCAGGGGGGACACGCGTCGCATCAAGGCATACAGGATCTCCCCATCTAACTGGATGGCCTCCTGTTGGGTCAGAGGGCAGAGAAAAGAAGTGTGTTTCATGAGAACCAATGATATTGTATGGTCTGCCTAATTCAGGGTGGTTTTCTCCTTGGACATTAGTAAAAGGCGTCTTACCAGCCCCGCACTGTAGTATCCAGGAAGGTACTTCTCACAAATCTGGACCAGCCCCCAGAACGCATCCTGTGGAAAAATATGCAGATGATGGCATTTTTCTAAACTAAAGCACAAATCAGCAGCAGGGAAAACAAAGAAGTAAAGCATACAGTTAACAATTCCAGGGTCACTAGTGTCAGAAAAGGAAGGAAGCAGGTTGAGAAACAGGTCAGCGTGGTTTAGTGAGACGAGTCTTTGGAGCGGCGCTCACCTCTGCAGGCATGTGCATGAGAAGCACGGCTGCGATGGGGGCCTGGGCCTGGCAGTAGCCCTCGTCTGGCCTGTACAAAGTGTAGGCCTTCAGCACACGGAACAGGTCCTGCTGCCTGCATGGGGAAACACGCCAAACACACTGAACACACAGTACGGAAAAGACAAGCTAAACACCAGGCACTAAGTCAGGGGTAATCTATAAGATTGTGTGAAACCACTAACCCGTGGCCCCCTCGTGACACAAACATCTCATGGAAGGGGAACTGTCTGTGTAGGTCTTTTTCAATCACGTCCAGCTCCTTAGGGTCTCCAGCCTGACTATCCAGCTCCTGGAACAACACCAGGGAGGGTCAACCCAAGTCATCCACAGGCCAAACCAAGAGCGAGAAAGAGCTTAACTGACCTCAAATTTCCCCCGGTTCTGTTCTTTCTTCACTTTACCCCCCGACAGGTAGAGCCAAGCCCGGCCTCGCAGCGATGGAGGAATCCCTTTCTGACACCGCAGCCTCACCTGTTAAACAGAGACAGAGGAATGTGTTCATCACCAACCGAACAACGGGCTTGTCATTACGCAGAAAAATCACAAAATGCCATTAAATATTAATTATTTGATGCATAAACCAAAACATAACATTCAAATGTTTTTCTCCCTTCCCCATTTGTATCTAGCCCAGTCTCATCACAACAACCCCTAACAAAGATGTCGGATCAGGCATGTATGTCAAGTCTTTCCCCGGACAGCTCATACAACCTGGAAATTGTGGTCAAAGCTTGTGAGGACACGTTCACTCACCTGCCCTGTTCCTGAGGCGTCTGACGGAATTGCTAGTACCTGCTGACGACACCCCTCCTTCCTGGGCTATGTTGGCCAATTGGCATTACACATAGGGCTTCCCAACCGCTCGTTAACTAGCATCACAGTCAAAGCAATGGTCGAAAGTAGCCTTGGGCACCCTATCATTTGTTTTAAAGCTTTAGTATTTGCACAGGAAATGTTTTGTGGGAGGCATTTTAGATTACGTAGGGAGAGACGTTCATTATAAAGAAGAGCATCATCATGAATACACTGGCAAGTCAGCGAGAAGGTTTTTATAGTGTGTTTATCGGTGGGACACAGGGAGCCAGTGCAGCAATGCCAAGATGGGTGTGGTCTCCGTGATGTTCACAGTGAAATGCTGGAAATGACCTTGGCTATGGTGCTGTTCATTAGAAGGAGGTTTTGCTTAATCCATGCCCTTCTGTCCTGAATACAGGTGTTCAGAATGGCACATGCATCACATGGAGGTAGGAGAGTGTTTTACACCAAGCCAGGTGTCATTAGCATTGCAAAGCAGTGACATTCCATGCTGACAGATGACATGACAGTGTTCAGGGCAGTGTTCCATATTCAGACCCCTCTGGGCCACAGCAGGGGACCTGGTGGGTCAGGGACTCATCCTCAGTCTGGTCTCAGAGGAAAGAGTGGTACCAGCTCAGGACATGTCCAGATAGAGAAAAGGGGTCAAAGGTGTCAAAACCAGTCCTCAAGTACAGAAGGACCAGGAGGAAAGGTTTTAAAGGTGTCAAATGTCTTCCAACACCTTTAGTGAGGATCAGGAGAAACTGACCAGCACTTCCGGATCTATGAAGACTTCAGACGGGGGTGATGACAGCAATCATGGGACAGATTACAGGGAGTCTTTTTAGTGAAGGTTATCAGAGAGCTGCGTGCTTGAGTTTTCAATAGCTCTCTAGGGGAGTCCGAGGAAGCAGGAAAGCATCTGATGATACGTTGGTGGAGGGCTGATGCTGGGAGAGGTAGATCTGATGTTGTGACCCTGGTTTTTAAAAAGCTGATCTTCTGATGTCATGATAACTGGGGTTAATGGTGGAATGCAAATTCAATGGGGGCATGAAGGTCAAAGCACACTGCTCAGAGTTTGGCTGAAGAACTCAAAAAAGATTATCCACTGATGGAAAAGCTTAAGGAGACAGAACCAACATGGGAAAAGAATGTTAAGCCAAGGGTGACCACCTTGTATTCAGGCACACCATGGTGGTAGACCAGACTCTTGGTGACTGGGACAGGGTTAGTCTTGACCAGATCAGGCATGTTCCCAAAGTGTGTGGCCAAGACAGGTAGACTGAAAATCAGCAGCAATATGGATGTGTTATAGAAAAGATTTCGGAGATGGCCAACCCACCAGGGGCTGAGGTTTAGTACTTTCAGATTTACCTCTGTTTTGTAAGCCAAATGTTGCAATACAACGCTTTCTGGCTATGTTGGTTAACAAATTGATTACAGTACATTACCGATCAAAATTGTTCATAACAATTCTATAAATTTGGTGTGACAAAGTGTGAAAATTCTGTGACATGTGAATCAGCTCTTAACTTACTTTTATCTTACTAGGGATAACTCAAGTCGGGGCCTGGCCATGAAAAAAAGTCCAAATAGAGAGATGTCTGTCTGGTCACCATAGACTAAGAACTTGTCTCATGTGGATAATTCTTGTGGTTTGGCAAAACATTACTATAAATAAAGAAGTCTTATTTTTGACAGAACTGTATTAGTGGCAGAGACCAGATAATTCTAGCAGAAAATCAAGGATGATTAAAGCAGAGGAAGAGCAAGACAATAGCTAGTTTACTAATATTATGTACAGTGGGGCAAAAAAGTATTTAGTCAGACACCAATTGTGCAAGTTCTCCCACTTAAGAAGATGAGAGAGGCCTGTAATTTTCATCATAGGTACACTTCAACTATGAGAGACAAAATGAGAAAGAAAAATCTAGAGAATCACATTGCAGGATTTTTTATGAATTTATTGGTAAATTCCTCGGTAAAATAAGCATTTGGTCACCTACAAACAAGCAAGATTTCTGGCTCTCACAGACCTGTAACTTCTTCTTTAAGAGGCTCCTCTGTCCTCCACTCGTTACCTGTATTAATGGCACCTGTTTGAACTTGTTATCAATATAAAAGACACCTGTCCATAACCTCAAACAGCCACACTCATAACTCCAATATGGCCAAGGAGCTGTCAAAGGACACCAGAAACAAAATAGTAGACCTGCACCAGGCTGGGAAGACTGAATCTGCAATAGGTAAGCAGCTTGGTATGACGAAATCAACTGAGGGAGCAATTATAAGAAAATGGAAGTCATACAAGACCACTGATAATCTCCCTCGATCCGGGGCTCCATGCAGGATCTCACCCTGTGGGGTCAAAATGATCACAAGATTGGTGAGCAAAAATCCTAGTACCACACAGGGGGACCTAGTGAATGACCTGCAGAGAGCTGGGACCAAAGAAAGAAAGGCTACCATCAGTAACACACTATGCCGCCAGGGACTCAAATCCTGCAGTGCCAGACGTGTCCCCCTGCTTAAGCCAGTACATGTCCAGGCCTGTCTGAGATTTGCTCGAGAGCATTTGGATGATCCAGAAGAGGATTGGGAGAATGTCATATGGTCAGATGAAACCAAAATAGAACTTTTTGGTAAAAACTCAACTCGTCGTGTTTGGAGGAGAAAGAATGCTGAGTTGCATCCAAAGAACACCATACCTACTGTGAAGCATGGGGGTGGAAACATCATGCTTTGGGGCTGTTTTTCTGCAAAGAAACCAGGACGACTGATCCATGTAAAGGAAAGAATGAATGGGGCCATGTATCATGAGATTTTGAGTGAAAACCTCCTTCCATCAGCAAGGGCATTGAAGATGAAACGTGGCTGGGTCTTTCAGCATGACAATGATCCCAAACACACCGCCCGGGCACGGAAGGAGTGGCTTTGTAAAAAGCATTTCAAGGTCCTGGAGTGGCCTAGCCATTCACCAGATCTCAACCCCATAGAAAATCTTTGGAGGGAGTTGAAAGTTCGTGTTGCAAAACATCACTGCTCTAGAGGAGATCTGCATGGAGGAATGGGCCAAAATACCAGCAACAGTGTGTGAAAACCTTCACACACTGTTGCAGTATTGAGATGAACTTTTGTTATTGAACAAATACTTATTTTCCACCATAATTTACCAATAAATTCATAAAAAATCCTACAATGTGATTCTCTGGATTTTGTCTCTCATAGTTGAATTTTGTCTCTCATAGTTGAAGTATGCCTATGATGAAAATTACAGGCCTCTCATCATTTAAAGTGGGAGAACTTGCACAATTGGTGGCTGACTAAATACTTTTTTGCCCCACTGTAGCTGTGTAGCTGAAATATACATTCACAGCAAACTTTATTAGGGACACTTGCTTGTTAACAAAAATAGTTAAAGAGAGAATCATGGGACTAAAACTAAAGATATAAACCATTTAGCCATAGTCAAAAGCTTTCGTCGTTGTTCGACTAAACATCAGAAGACAAGTGACCTAAACAACTTTGACAGTGGTATGGTAGTTGGCACCAGACATGGTGGTTCCAACATCTCAGAAACAGCAGACCACCCAGGATCTTCATGCAGTACCGTCTCCAGAGTTTACAGAGAACGGTGTGATAAACAAGATCCAGTGAGCGGTAGTTTTGTGGGCAAGAAACACCTTGCAAATGAGAAAGATTGGAGAGGAATGGCCAGCTACGTTCAAGCTGACAGAACGGCCACACAAACTGAAATAACCACGGTTTACAACAGGGGTGTGCAAAAAGGCATTGGAAGACAGCTGTGGGCTACAGCACTACAGCCTATCAGTTGGTATATGCCAAAATCATCATTAAGTAAATCACGCCAAATAAGGCATTCTCTTTCTCACTCACAGTCCAAAAGGCATCTATCACCTTCACTGACTAAAATCAACAAGCACAGCAGTCAGAGGAAAAATGCCTACTGAATAATTTAGTGTTTATTTAAGTGTGTGGCATGTGGAAACGCCCTTAACTCTTGAGATTGCAGTGGAAGAGAAAACAAGCTAGCTGTCTGCAAACCTGCAATTTCCCCACTAACATTGTTACACGGTCATGTGATGGTCAGCACAGACCTATTCAATCTTGCTCCGTCACATATTCAGCTGGTTCAGTGTAGAAATATATGGGTTGTGTCAGGCCCTGCTGCTGACTCATGAGGATAACATGAAGCTGCAGTTGACGTGAGACACACAGGTTGAACAGGTTATGTCAGACAGCCCAAAGCTCCGTACGCTTCTACGTTTTGTTATAATATTGAGGCTGTGGCTTTGGATCATAACTTCAAACGATCTCTGTCTCTATGGATCCAGAGGCTTGACCACGTTATTATCCACTCGTCCTTTACCTGCCTAGGTAATCCTTGAACTCCCCTTCCCTTCAATTTGTTACCTAAAGTCGGAAAATATTCGGACCTACACATTTTGTTGTGCTGTGGACATTTTGTTGTGTTCAATTATATAGTGAGGGGAAAAAGGTATTTTATCCCCGGCTGCTTTTGTATGTTTGCCCACTGACAAAGAAATGATCAGTCTATAATTTTTATGGTAGGTTTATTTGAACAATGAGAGACACAATAACAACCAAAAAATCCAGACAAACGCATGTCACAACTGTTATGAATTGATTTGCATTTTAAAAACATGGAGGTGGAAACATGCAGTGTTTTTTTGCTAAAGGGAACAGGACAACTTCACCGCATCAAAGGGACAATGGACGGGGTCATGTACCGTCAGATCTTGGATGAGAACCTCCTTCCCTCAGCCATTGAAAATGGGTCGTGGATGGGCATTCCAGCACGGCCAAATTAATTATTTAGAAATCATACCATGTGATTTTCTGGATTTTTTTTATTCAGTCTCTCACAGTTGAATTGTATTTATGGTCAAAATTACAGACCTCTACATGCTTTGTAAGTAGGAAAACCTGCAGAATCAGCAGTGAATCAAATACATGTTCTCCCCACTGTAGGTGACCGTAACAGTAAACGGGCAACCTTTGTTACAAAATCCCCTATATGCCTAGACCGCAACACAAACTTATTTAGGATCTTTATGGAAACATTTGGTTAAGAGACAGTGTCCCAACTTTCTAAACACAGCAACAGATGAAGTTGTGTCAGACTTATGAAGGTTCCTAATGTCTGCAGCTCTCTGACCTTATTATGTCTCTTTGCCATCCATTTATCCCAATTACTGAGCATGTCCAGCCACTTGACCTCTCTCTGTCTCAGCACCTCTGGAGGGAGATCCTGAGCACTGGGGAAGATAGGGGAAGAAAAGGTGGAAAAATGTTAGGGTGTTCAAAATGATAGTGAAGCTAAATAATTGTATTAATTTAAACAAGGTGTGTAACATTTATTTAGTTTTTGCATTAAAAGTGAATCAAACTGTAATGCAAACTGACAGGATTAAAAGCATATAATAAATTCAAGCAAGAGTGAAACCAGGCAAGGGATGAGGTAATTCTATGTGATATGTTTGGCTACATTAAAGAAACGGTACATTGAGAAAATGTAGACCTAACATCATCTTACAATGTTACTTAAAGGCGTTCAACTAGTATATAATCATCAGCACAACCTTATAATCATGAGATGAAGTCTTGAAAGACCTTTAAACATGGGCCGCTTGGCTATAATTCTGTTTACTTTACTCCTCCCTCAAAAAAGCAGAGCTAAAAATAAAATGTCTATCCTTCTCTGCCAGTTTGCCTACCAAATTTACAAATGAACAAAAATAGAAACATAGTTCTGTACTTAAGTGCTGTTAATCCCATAGAAATCCTAATAAAACCTCTTTGTCTTCCACTTCCTATAAAACCCACAGCCAAAAGAGGCAATCTAACAAGGGGCACCAAAGCTATGGCACCAGGCCATATAAACCCCACATATAACAGGAAGCTTTCAGCCAGCTAGTGCTTGGCACAACTAATATCTTTCACCCACAATGCGCTAGGCCAGAGGAAGATATGAAGTGAGAGACCCAACTGATTTGAAAATTTGTCAGCTTCTCCAGCAGGTGTATTTTTTTTCACCACCCAGATGAGTGGTACAGGATTTGGTCAAAATACAATTCCAGTGTTTATTTGCTGTTAGGCGCCATTTGATGGATGGGGAGACTGGGTAATGATTAGGTTGTGTAATGATTAAGTGTGATCAGAAAGATTAACCTACCTCAGTTTAAATCTCAATCACTCCTCCTAACCATAATGGTGAAATGTATGTGTAGTTAAAAGGTAGTCTTTCCTATAAACAAACTGCAAAAGAAATTCACTTGAGTTCCCATACTAGAAGCATCAATGGATACATGACTGGGCTGGCGATGGCATTGTGTAGTTCACCCGGATTACAACCGCGTTTCCATAAAATTGGGAATAAAAACAGAATGCAAAGATGTGCAAATAAGTTAAACCCTATAATTCAACAGAAAATAGTAACAAGACAACATATCAGTTATTGAAAATATGACATTTTACTGTTTCTTGAAAAATATTGGCCCACTTTGAATTTATTGCCAGCAACACATTTAAAAAAAGCTGTGACAGGGGCAACAAAAGACTGAAAAAGGTGTGTAATACAAAAAAATAACCTGGTGGAACATATCACAACTAATTAGTCTAATTGGCAACAGGTCAGTTACATGATTGCGTATATAAAGTGCATTCCAGAAGTAAGCCTGGTGGGGTTCACAACTCTGTGAAAGACTGTGCTAAATAGTGCAAAACATTTAAGAAAAACGTTTCATTGAGTTTGGCATCTCAATTATCGCTACATGATATCCTTAAAAGATTCAGAGAATACTGAGAATTCTCTGTACGCATGGGACAAGGCTGAAACCCAATACTGGATGGCCATGATCTTCAGGCCTCAGATGGCACTGCATTAACAGTCACAATTCTGTAATGGACATCACTGCATGAGCACTGGAGCACGTCCGAAAACCAGTGTCTGTGAACACAGTATGGCTGTGTTGTAAAAGAGTCTGGGTGCTCAACAGGCCTGCCTGCAGTCCAGACCTGTCACCTATTGAAAACATTCAAACATTAGGAAACAAAAAATATGACAAAGCGGACCCCAAACCGTTGAGCAGCTGATATTCAATATCAAGCAAGAATGGGCAAACGTTTCACTTTCAAAAATACTGCGATTTGTCTCCCCTGTTACCAAACGTTCACAGAGGGTTCCTAAACGAAGAGGAGATGCAACACAGTAATTAACATGCCCATCCAAACTTTTTTTTAAAAGATTTACTGGCTTCAAATTCCAAATGGGCATATACCGAAATATACATTTATCAGTTCCGAAATTGTATATATTGTCTGCACTATTTGCAATAATTCAAATTATAAATGAAATACAAAAAAATGATGATGAAAACATGATCTATAAAGTATAAGTATCTGATGGTTAATATAGGTTCATTCAACCATGATTATCTTAGTTTGGCTTGTGTTATCATTATAGAGAACTTCTATAGGCCTCCTCCAAGGTTGTTTCAATTAGCTGTTTTCCGTGACAATGCATCACAATTGCATCACACCATTCATTTATCCCAAAGGGGATTGAAAATTAACTTCAAATAATGTATTTTTCATTTAGGCTTAGCCAACTCTGCATTCTGATAATCAGTTGAATCTTATCAGGACAAGGTGATGTTTGTCAACATGTTTGCATCAATCTAATCCAAGAAAAAGACTGGCTAAATATGAAGACATTGATAAAAGACCCGTTGTCATATAGGCTAGATATTTACACAGTTATCAAAACACAGATAACAGTTCATACAACCAGATTTGAAGCTCTATGTTATACCCATTTCCTGACTTATAATGGTCAACGTCTCACTAAATTAATGCGCTCTTTGCCTTTCTCCATGGTTGGATAACGAATAGATCTGACCTGTGTCACTGCACTTTTGATACTGCACTGACACAGGAATCCATGAATGTTAATGCAGATTTTGTTTATTTTATTCATAAGAAATGTACACGTTGTGAATTACTGACACTGATTAAAATTTTGGACTGTTTTATTTTATGATTATGAGACAGGAAAGTGTCCCATAATCATAAACAAGGATCGTGACATGTGGGACAGCTGCTTACACCACTGAACCATCCTGGCCACGACACCAATCTCTTTTAAAGTTTCTTAACTAACAAAATGACATTCAAATATTGCCCCCAAATTTTTGGATACCCAATAGCTAAATAAATTGGTTGTTGAATTTATACAGCCTGTTTGATTATCCTCATCAAGAGTGCAAACAATTTTGGAAGTAACTGTATAGAAAAAACTGCAATAACTCACACCATGCACAGGCTGTTATATTTAGAGTTAGGGGAAGTTGTCAGAGTCTTCCAGGTATGTTTAATGGTAGTAATGACAGATTCAGCTAAATTTAAATAGTGAGTTTTGGTTCCCTTTTGGTGTTTGGCGCTCATCTGTGGGCTGCAGCTTGGGCGCACCCATCACTGTGACCCCCCCCCCCCCCCCCTCGGCCTCCCTGAAGCTACATACAGGGAAACAGAAACAACTGCGGTTCACACTAAGTGTTAGAGAGATCCCTATTTTTGCCACTAATTTCAATACTAGAGTATTCTATAACCATTATTTTACCAAGTATGTATACTAAGAGCAGGTTCTAATTTTCGGCAACAACCTGGGAGCAATTAGGGTAAACTGTCTAGCTCAGGGACATAACTAGAGGGTTTTTCATCATGTCAGCTCAGTGATTAGAACCACCAACCTTTTGTTTACTGGCACAATGCTCTTGACCACTAGGCAACCCGGACACCGTTGCGAATTAACAGAGGCACTCTTCCCTCTGATTCTGCACATCATGATTGAGGACACCTTTGGCACTTACTGTAATAGTAGGGGTGTTCACCCTTGTCTACAAGCTAAGCATCCAACCTGGCCTTCATAGCATGACAGCCACCTAATCCTCCCTTGCATCCAACTGACTCTTTCATCTCCTCTCCTCCCCCTTTTAACCAATTTCAATGTTGTAATAATACATGAGAATGTGTTCTCAGGTCAACTTAACCGGTTAAAAAAACTGCTTAGTAATTTCATTCAGGGTGTGCTGAATTAGTGGTTACTTAACCTGACCCAGATCACATACGTTTTACAGAATAGGTTGCCATAGAAATTAACTTGGTACATTCATGTGACCATCTATCCTAACTACACTCGAGTTGACCAGTTTCCTAGCGCACATTCAATCCAGATCAAAACAATAGAAGTAAAACAAAAACCATGAAGACACTGTAAGGCCTAAGGGACTCCGCTGAACTTCAGAGTGGAGAGAAAGAACTGATTCGGCACAACTGGCATGTTACCACTGTTTGAGTAAATGTGGACAAATCTTAAATTAGTGCATCGTTTTTAATGGCTTCCTAAATACCCAGTGTACTGATAAAGTCAAATTCTGACTGTAAGAGCAGTGCTTTTGTGTCAAGTCCCCCTCATCGGTTCATTAGCATATCAACTAATGGGTGGGGGCGGTATTGGTACTAACGTCTCTGCGGTTAAAGAACAGACATTGAATAGAGACCTTTAAACACAGCTGACGGGGCAAGCTAGTTGAGAGCATCAGTGAAAAAATGCTTGGGTGGGAAAAGTGTGAAATGTGTTATAATGTTTACGTCACATCTCCATACTCAAGTTTAGTTAACCCAGCAAGTCTGACAGGGTGCAAGTACACACATTATAGGTATGTAAACACCGAGTTTACTTACGATTCTTCTGAATACTGTTGTGCGCCTCCAATAAATCCATATTTATCGGTATGCCTGTCGCTGGTGAACCCGTTGATTTCTGAGTCGGAACCGATGGAGCTTTCGTCGTCCATATGACTGCTGCTGCTAATGGTCCTGATACTTCTACTGTCGGAGGACAAGCGACCATTCTCTATTTTAGCCATGATTTGCTCAGTAATATCCAAAGCTATTTATTCGACACAGCCACAACCAAAGAAATTGAGCTAGACGAAAGTTTCCAAACAAACAAAACAAATGCCATGGCACGGAACACGTAGTTAGCTAGCTAGGCTAAGATAACTAGCTAGGTAACAAGCGAACGTTCGCTATTTACTAACTTTATATAAACTGCAAACCAACTACTTCATCTTGTTATTTAGATCCAATGCAAATCTTTAGGCAAGCCAAATGGTGTTAGATACCGCACGTTTTCGCCGCGTGATGTTAACGCCCAGCCTTCCCAAGTAGCTAGCTAACTTTGCTAGGTAGCTGTAGTGCACTGACTGTCACTAGCTTGTCGGACTGCCACAGTAACCAACCAGATGCAAACGAATATTGCTCTCGCCACAATGATTGGCTAGCTGGTATGAAAATAGTAAGTAAACCAAAAACTTCGCTGAAAAAGCTTCTATCGACAAATGTCTATATTATTATAATAATGCACAATTTAACACAAATGTATTTTTTGTAGCCATGTCATATCGATTAATCAAACTAAAACAACGTTTCCTGTTCTTCTTTCCTTTGAAAGATTATTTCGTTCATGCCTGCCTTAATCTATGATGTGGTTGCAACTTAATTTCCCCACTGGTTGTCACATCTGCTGTCCAAATCACTTTAACATCTGCTTAATACATTCAACGTAAGTCAGACAGTGGCATTTTATTACTTTATTTGATAGATTGACAGACAGTAGCAATGCTGTGGACATGTGTAACAAGACATTCTGGGATCAACAAAAACAACAACCCTGAATGAACCCCCTGCTAAACAGCAGCATGAGCTTAAATCCAGTTACAATACAATTAACAATCAGAAATAACTCAAAAATAGTTAACTAATTGTAGTTTAATTTGTCATAAACATTCTTTACAATCGTTATGACCAATATTGAACATATGTCATTTTGAAAGATCTGTTAAGACAAAGTTGGTCATTCACCCAAATTATAATAATGACATAAGGGTAAATTACAACATTTTCACCAACTGGCTGTGCATATAGTCGACAGAAGACTGCTGAAGGTATGCACACCTCACTTCTTTCTCCCACCTCTCTCCTTCAGTGCCAGGTGTATAACTGAACCGTTGTTCATGTTGTAGTAGGCCAGTGAGTTGGAGTCTTTTATGAATATTCCCTGTAACGGAAGAGTGTTCCATGTAAATGACTCAATTTGTAACTGGTCATGCCAGTTTATATTTACCCATGCAAATTCAAAGGAACAATTTTAACATTGAATAATTTTTGAATACCGATTTAGAGTTTCAGTGTTTATTTAAATGTATTCTTTACAAAGCCCAACAAACCTCCCCTTTATTTTTGTGTTTTACATTTCCCGCCAATCCTGTTCCAACCTAACCAGAGAATAAAAGACAGTGGCCCCTCATCCATGAAACCTTCTCAGAAAAGATCTGATTCAAGCGTGGGGAGCTGATCATCGACAAGTGTGATTTATGGACCCGTGGCACCTCTTCAAAATGAGTTTGGACGTCATCACAGATTGATAAATTGGATAAAGCCGAGAAAACCCTGCACCAGTCCTTATTTACATAACCCACATAATTTATGCGGGTGTGGCAATCATCAAGCTATAAATTGACAGCTTTCAGCATAAATTATAGCCTAAAACAGGCTAATTAAGTCATTCCCCTTGACAAAATTAGCACTGTTACAAAACACTTTTACGTCGCAGCCCAGAGATGAAGTCCTTAAAAAGAGCAAGTTCTGCAATCATTAGAGTAACTGCTCAACCCAGAACCACTGGTTTATTTTATTCTCTCACTAGTCAATTTAAGACCTGTTAGCTAATCAAGATGCCAGCCACTGAAATTATAACAATTATTTATGATCTCCAAGTATGTCGATACTTTCGGCATGAGTGACTTAGTTTGTTTTGCATATTACATACACAAAGGCAATTCAAACCTTATAGATAGAAAATGCAGGAATTTTTTTTATAAAATAATACATTAATAAGTTAGTGATACAATACTTAATATTGTGGTATCTTTGTATGTGCTATATTGTCATCTTATTTTATATGACCTATTATTATTATTTTGTTTGTTGTTATGGATGCTGTTACGATTGTTGTTTTTTGTGATAATCATCATCTTAATGCAAAACATTCAATATCTTATTTTTCACTTTGGTTTACACGGTCTCCAACCAGACATGAGTTTGATTGTAAGGATACGACAAAAAGATAATACTGATGAATACCATCTATGTCGGTGAAAGGTTCATACGATCATTTTGAGATCCAATTTGATCTAATGCACATTTCATGAATGAGGGCCAGTGTCTAATCAACCAAAGGGATCTCAACTAACTATTTGTCAAGATATTGTTCTTTTTTTCCAATACTAGGGATGGTACTGTGCAGGCTCTGATGATAAAGCAAACCAAATTAGATTTTACCTTTCCATTCACACACATGCAAATTACCTTTCCATTCACACACATGTGAACAACTCTTACCTCATACTGTAGCTTTTGCTTTCCTGCCGGCATGCCAGTAGCTTCATGGATTTTGACTTTAATAACAGAGACCTGTGGTGAGATAAAAATTCAAATATGAGAAACATTTCAGCCAGTGATTTCATAGAATTGCCCTACAGGAAATACAGTACGGATATAAAAGAGTGGACTAGAAACATACCTGATCTGTGAGTGGAACAGTGAAATTGAGCGCTTGTCCACTTAGCTTCCATTCTGTCTTGTCTTGCATGTTAGGAACCTGCACTTTGATCGACACTGAACCCTAAAAAATATAAATACCACAGAATAATAATTTGTACATATATCATGTATACATGTTTTATATACATGTCCAAGACATGGATCATTTATATTACTGCATTTTGCCTTTAGTTAACAGGAAATTGAAGAACAGACAGACCTTGTATCTGCGCAGGAACTCCTCCTCTGGCATGAGGTTGTCCTCTGTCTTCATCTTCTTGCTGGAAGGCTCGTCATCATGGGGTGGAGGTGGATGGGATGGTGGCTGGGGGTCAGGGCGAGGGGGCTGTGGGACTGGAGGGGCGGGGACAAATGCTGGACAGGGAAGATACAAAAATCAGCCAATAAATAATGCACAATAGAACAAACATTTTCTAATTTAAACCAAAATAATCAATAATCACATACTTGGTATTAGGGCTGCACGTTCTGGATAAAATATTTAATCGCAATTTTTCTGCCACACATAGCAGTTACAATTAAAACTAGCAATTTTCAAACATAGGTTGGAAGGTGCAGCCTGCGTCAAACCATTGAATTTTATACCCATTTAATGCAATGGCGTTTGCGATGTTTGTGCCGTTGCCACAGCCAGTAAAACTTTATCAACACTTGGATTTCAAATACTGTGGGAATAGTGTAGCAGTGCTTCTCCTACCGGTTGGGACCACCATGGGGGGTGGTCTAGGGGCCATCATGTGAGGTGGCTGGGGCATGGGCACCACGTTGATTCGCGGAGCATGCATCATGGGGGGCATCGGAGTCAGGACCTGTCCCGAGGCCAGGCGCATCTGCACAGGAGCCATAGGGGGCCGTGGGATCACAGGCACTGCTGACAGGAGAGTAGTGCGTACCGGTGGAGGCATCTACATGGTTTCCAAGGGGGGTAATACACAGTTAGCCTTATATACTGGTATATTAATGTTTGAGGTAATTCATGGCTCAGGACTTACAGAGGGAGGGGCCCGGGCCATGGTGGTCATCGGAGGGGTGGGTTTTGGCAGAATGGGGGACGAGGAGATGAGGGGCGACTGATGATGATGGTAAAGCTCAGGTTTGCTCGGTCCAATCTTCTCTTTAGTCTCATCTTCCTGCACCAATCCCTTAGCCTTGTGAATGGCCTCAATCTGCTCCTGCAAGGTGATGTTTGCTTGCGCTGCCTGCTGAGTACGGGCCATGCTACCGGAGTGCCCATCCCAGGTCACCTGATGACAAAAGGTGCATTAAGTCAAGACTGTGACCTCATGATGACGATGAAAAGAAACAGTCTTAAAGCTGTGGCCCAGAGTGATCCAGTGGCCTCAGCTGCTACTTGTGGAACTACCATTTCCTCTTACATATTCTATAAAAGAAATTATACATAGATTGTCTCTCCCACTTCTCCACAGTGCTCACCTTCTCCTCAGGCTTCTGGATCTCCTCTTCTCCAATCTTCTTACCAATGGCTGTCTCCTCCACACCAAAGATATCAGTACGCCTCTCGGCCAGCTGCTTCAGGCTGCTCTCAATGTCCATGCCAGGGGCGTACACCTCATCCTCGATCTGCCGCTCTCTGATGCCGCGGTCTCTCTGCTCCAGCCAGCGGGGATCCAGGAGACCAATGCGCATGTGCTCCTGCATCTTACTGGCCTGGATCCGCTCACCAGTGATGGGCGAGATGAGGTATTCATCCAAAGCCTTAGTTGGAGGCTGGGGCTTGGAGGCTACATGGGTCAAAAGTCAAGGGAACAAATGTAAGGTCCGAAAGAAGAACAGAAAGCTCTTTCTAGTCCATTAGGTATTCCATTATAATTAAACCACCTAATAAGGGCCAGTTGTTTTCTACCCTGCATTTGAATAATTCCACCTGATACAGGGCCCATGTGTGTAAACTCAGTGCTACCACAATCTCATAACAGAATTATCCAACTAGACAAATCTATTCCCAACCACGTGGACTGACTTCAAATGTAATGTCTACTGGAACAGCTGCAACCTCTGCTTTAAAGGAACCAAATTATAAATATAACTAAGACTTTAACAACCTTATGGAGATACTGTATTTTTTTATTCATTTAGTTTGTAGGAAAGTATTTTCAAGATATTCGGATTTTGGATCTCCTATTAATTTTCAAAAAATAGTCTACTTTTATGGTTAGTTTCATTGACTCTCCTGTTAAACAACCCCTAACTAATCCTGTTCAGCTACAAGTTCTGAGTGTCTAAGAGGGGATCAGCATCAGCAAGGTGGGGTGTAGAATAATCCCCCCCCACCAGCATTATTCCCTGACAGATAACAGATTTTAGATCGGACAATGCACCTACCAAACACAGAACCTGATATAGACAGGCGTGTCAACTCCAGAATATTTCTCCTGTTGCTCTATATGCAGTGACACCAGAGGCATAACACTCCACACACCAGCATAAAACAGCGCCGTCGCACCGAAATCAAACTCGCTTAATGGGGGTGTTCATAATGACGAAATGCCTCACCTTTGGGGTCATAGTCCTTGCGGATAATGACCTGGTCTGGAGTAGGGGGCAGTGGTGGGGGCATAGGGTTGTCTGGGGGCAACGGGGCCTTGCCCTCATCCTCGTCATCAGAACCCTGGGGAGAGAGAAAACCAATCAGTCCTGATGACGGCGTTTTTGAATGATGGTAATATATCTGTAACTCTACACAGTGAACGTGTAATGAGGTACCAATTACATCCCGCTGGTGACTGTCCACCGACTAACCTCATCCATGTCTTGCAGCTGTGTGTCCTGGTCAGGCTGTGTGGGGCGCCCTTCATCCCGAGACTCCCGCTCGTCCTCCTCCTCATCCTCACTTTCAACCTCCATCTCCACCTCCTCGCTCTCTCCAAACTTGTCATATCGTTCCTGGATGAGAATGCGAGCTCCCAGCTCCTCAGGTGTGGTGGGTGGGGGGAAGTGACCTGTTGGTACACAAGTCATAAACCATCATTACAAAGTTACAAAGAGGTTACATAACAGAAAATCTATAATAATAAGCCTCATAAAAATGAGACTGGCTCCCAGATACATTTCCCCACCTTGCTCATTTGGCTGGAAATCCACAGTCTCCACCACTACAAAGTCATGCCAGTCAATTTGGGCATAGGACACGCGTTCTTTCTCTCGTTCCTCCTCCTCCTTCTTCCGTTCACGCTCCTGGAACTTTGCCCACTCAACGCGGTACCTCACCTGTTTGTAGAATGCGTAAAATGTTCACGCACAGAAATACGGCCATTTAATTTTTTAGGGATGGGAACTTAAGTTCCACGGGCTTACCTGGTCCAGCACTTCCCTGGGGTTCTCAGCCTCCCGCTTTAGCTTCATTAGGAGCCCCTTCGGAGGGATCAGAATCTACAGACACAGCATCACATAATCAACCAAAGACATGTGCTACCAAATTAAACAATTTGATGTTTTAACCAGACACATTCCCCTCCATATGGATTGGGACGGTGAAGCTAACAAAACACAAATAATACGCACTTCAGCATTACATTAGCATTTACTTGTTTTACAAGGAGACCGTAGGAGGTCACCATAGGAGGTCGTAGGAGGTCAGTTTTTCTAGGAGGGTATGTTAATATCTGCTGTGCTGTTTCAAAAAGAAAACACTTGATGCTCTATTCTGGTGTGATAGATGGTTCCATTGTATTTCAATAATCTTTTGGGATATTTGCCCAAACTAAAGGCAATCCGTATGTGACTTTTTGAAAATAAAGGCCGAGACATTCTTGGAGCTGCTTGAGGTTTACATATTTTGTACACCACACACCACAGGATATATATTCATCACTGTGTCCACTGTTCTAAAGTAAAATTGTTTCAAAGGCTTTTTGAAAGACATACTGTCTCTTACACATACATAAAACTGCTAACTCAACGACTGAGACAAGGGATGTTCCTTTAGACAACTTACCTTAGTGTACTGCTCTACAAGCTTGGTGAAGTAATTGAAGAGGCTGTGTTGCGGACGCAGGAAGTCAAACTGGTAATTTCGCTGCTCTTTCTGCATGAGCTGCGTGAGGAACTGGCGCCCGTTGCGAGCGACAAACTGAGCAGTCAGCTTGACAACATCGAGGTCAAACGCTGAGATTGAGGGAGGGTCAGCAATAAACTCAAACTCAGGCGGAGGCTCCTTGGGCACCACAGTCTCATGAATCACCTGGGCCTGCACCTGCCAGTAACGGAGACCACAACTTAGAGTAGCTCTTTGAGGCATCAATCACATCTTACAGTAAATCTTCGACAAAATCTGAGAATTACATTAATTGAACCATGATTCTATGAAACCACCACGGATGTCTGGAAGGGCGCACCTTTTGAGGAAGCTGCTGTGAGTTCTGCAGAGCCTGCTGCTGCATGACCTTTGGCACCGCAGCCGACGGCTCCTGGCCCTTGCCCTCCTTGAATTCATTGACCTTGTGCCGGTAGTAGGCATGGTAGGGGTCATTGGGGTTCAGGAAGTTGAACTTTGGGTTGTTGATCTCATTCTGACGGATCCTCGCCTCAAATTCTGGTCCATTCCTGATCATTTGTTGATGGAAAAGGATGCATGACCATTCCAATAAGGCATCATACATTAGACTTCATACATTTGAAGAAAACCAGGATTGAGGAAGAGACAGATACACTAACCTGGCTACAAAGCTGGCAGTCTTATCAACAATGTTTCGGACCTCAGGAGGTGGATAGATGATACCAACTATGGGTTTTGTGGCAGGGGTTTCCTCCGTTGGCTCATCGGGCTGTTGAAACAGTAACATGAAAATTATCTGGACTTGAAGTATTTGTGCCTGGGTTACGCTGGAGTGACTGGGGATGCCTGAACAATGCAATGAATCCTACAGAATCTACTATGATTATAGATCTGGAGAATTTTTATATATAAAATAATTAAATCGGTACACATGGGGTACAATCTAGAACAACCCAGCTAACTTCAACTCCACGACGCATTCAGACCTGCTACTCAGGTCGACGTGACTGAGTACTTGAGCGCGTCTTGGCTAGCTACCTAGCTACGTTTAGCTAGCTTAACTACGACCTTAGTTGAAACCCAGAAGCAAAGACAACAAAGCTAGATGGGTAAAGTGAATAGATGCAGAAGAAATACCATACATCTTCCCAGTTAAAGGCAGTCGCTACTGTAACTAGAAAACACTTTGAAGAGCGACTGAAGTACTGTAGCAAGTCTTACTTTATTGTTGGGCTCAGGCGGAACCATTTGTACAGGCCCTGGCGGCATTGCTGCGTCAATTCCTTGCTTGACTTAGCTATTAACACGTGTAATGTCCAAGAAAAAGGTAGGTACGCTAAAAAGGTTGTTCTCGTTACAATTACACTAACAGATGCGGTACTGCATGCTTACAAACGTAAAGAATTGCATAACACTATCTATCCAGATAGGACAGACGTTTCAATACGAACGCGTAGACCTATCGTCGACCTGCCTGGAATGGAGGTCTTTTACTTCCAGAAACACATCTGAGCATCATGGGATTTGTTGTCTTTTAGCAGGTCGCTATGGAAATAAAGTAACAACATCCACCCAGCTCTTCATTCTCACATACATTTCCTACAAGAAAAACAACACGTAGCTACACAAAATACACGATAGAAAGAGTGCAAGCTACCAGTTTAGCTAGATTTGTTAATATGACACATCTCTTAGGACGTCAGGACTGCGTTGAAAGTCTCCGGAGAGATCTAATAGATCTTCAAGGTACTGTTGTTGATATCTTCTCTCGAACTGGGCCAGTTCGATTCCCCTCCTGGAAGTTCCCAGATAAGCTGTCATGCAATCTGGACCTTGTGTCATTATTGGAACAATACGACTATGTTGATGGAGAGGAGGATTTTAATCAGCACTCTCACATTGTTTTGATGGAGTTAGTAATTGACAGGTAAATAACTAAAAATACTACAATTGACATTTTAGTAATGTATCAGCTCTGTGGCTCTTATCCATTGCGACTAGAGGAGAAATTACGGCTATGTCTTGTGCAGGACAACAAAATGTTTTTACATTTCATCTCGAGGATATCGTATTGTATGGATGTCATAATGTATTGTAGCTAAATAATAGTAAGGAAATTATGATCGTAATCCCCTTTTTGTTCTTAGACTGCTACTGCTGCTGCAGAGTTTTAATGCCCATGTGGAGCAGTTGAAGTTTGGACAAAAGAGAGAACACATTCAGCAAACAGTTCCAAGTGTATCAATTGGCCTTGTGGTCAGACACTATTGGAATAATTTGATTCAGCTGGGCAACCACCAGATGGTGAGTTTAATATATATTATATATATATATATATATATATATATATATATATATATAAACAGTAAATAAAAACAGAATGCAATGATGTGCAAATCATTTATCCCTATATTTAATTGAAAATAGTACAAAGACAACATACCAAATGTTGAAACTGAGAAATTGTATTATTTTTGGGAAAATACATGCCCATTTTCAATTTGATGGCAGCATCTCATGTCAAAAAAGTTGGGACAGGGCCATCATTGCCACATCACCTCTTTTAACAACACTCATTAAGCGTTTGGGGAATGAAAGTGGAATGTTGCCGCATTATCGCTTGATATAAGTCAGACCACAGGACAGTTTTCCACTTCACCTCAGTTCATCTAAAATGAGCTTAGGCTCAGAGATTGCATTGGCGTTTCTGTATGTTGTATATGTATGGTTTCGTATTTGTATGGTAGAGTTTTAACTTGCATTTGTGGATGCTGCAATGTAATGTGTTCACTTCACTTTTCAGAAGTGTTCCTGAGCCCATGCAATAATGTCCACTAAAGAATCATGTCTGTTTTTAATGCATTGCCACCATCCGAGGTTCTGAAAATCATATCCATCCAATATTGGTTTTCAGCCTTGTTTCTGACCTGTTGCCAATTGTCTTAATCAGTTGGGTGATGTTCCACCAGGTGTTTGTTTTTTGGCATTACATGTTTCCAGTCTTTTAATACCTCTTTCCCAGCTTTTTTGAAATGTGTTGCTTGCATCAAATTCAAAGTAAGAATGTATTTTCCAAGAAACAATAACATTTCCCAGTTTCAACATTTGTTTTGATTTGTTTTACTTTACATTTTATATTGCATCCCGACTTTTTGGGAATCGGGGTTGTGATTTAAAACATGTTTTTCTTATGTTGTTTCCCTCTTACTCAGACTACAAAGCCAGTTAATAAAGAACTGATTAAAACTCCAAGATGCAAGGAAAACACCACTTTATCTGCATCATCCTCATTCCTCTCCACAAAAAGTGATATTGGTCCACAGTCAGCATCCACAGTGTCTCTTTGTACCTCAAGAACAGTAGCAAGCGATCCACAAAACCGAGCAATTATCACCCCTTCCTGTTCTACTCACAAAACATCCAGCACCATCCCCTTGTGCCTTGCCCATATATCCACAGACACTTGTAATGTAAGTTGCCAGACAGTCAAGTCCTCCCTCGTCCCATGTGATGCCTGTGCTCAGGTCCAGTCCAGTTTGAGGGAAACCGGTGACGCTCTTGTCAAGCTTTGTCAGAGTGAGGGCATTCCCTGCTCTCTGCAACGCCTCCTGGTGGCTGTGGATGAAACTCTGGAGTGGGGCTGGCTGACTGCAGTGGATGTGGCCCAGTGGTCGGCAGAGCAGTGCAGGGACATGGGCCGGTTGGGAAAGCATTTGCTGGAGGTGCGGTCCACTGTCCGGCCTCTCAGGGAGAGCCTTCAGGCAGCAGAAGGGGAACGGGAGAAGTTCAGGGCTCAGCTCGGAAGAGCACAGGAGGAACTGAAGTGTGAAAGGGAAACTCACCAAACCACCAAACAACAGCTGGAGAAAAGATTGCAGGAGGCTGAGGCCTCCAGGCAGGAGACAGAGAGGAGACTGCAGAAAGAACAGGAGGAGTTAAGGAGAGGTACACTGGTCCATATGGAGGATAGATGTACAGTACAGTAAATTTCAAGGGAGAGTAACCAAAGTAACATTTCAAGATTATATGCTTTCATGATGTTCACAGTATAAATGTGTGTTTTAAGGCAATTTGTCTCTGGAGGATAGCATCTCTAAACTGAAGACAGAGATATGTCTTCAACAAGAAAGGTTACACAAACTTGGTAAGGTCAGGACATACACCTCCAACCAATGTGTGAAGATATATGACCAGGAAATGTAAACAGAAAAAATCTGTGGAAACTTGTCCATTCTTCATCAGAGTCTGAGAGAGATGAACTACATCATGAAGTGAAGGCCTTGCAGGTAGAGGCAGATGTCCGGATAAAACTAGAGGAGAAAACACAAATGCTGGAAGCTCAACTGTGCGCTACTCAACTCTTACTTGACAAAGAGAACTCCAAATACCAGAATGCCTGTCGCCAACAGGAGGTCAGTATAATATTCAAGATCTGAGGCAGTACCTGAAGCTTAACCAGGTATCTTTAAGATTGATTTGTGTCTGGTTCATGTTATTTCTCAGCAAACATGTCCACATTCCTATGAAGTTGGCCTGATGTGGGCTGAAATACTCTTTGCTAGGTTGGAAGGCATATGCTCACTGTGGCAGCTTTCATCTTTTCCCAGCAAGCCTGTGTTGTTTATTATACAGCATGTGTTGGGATGGTTTTCTCACTAGGATACATATAGCCTGTTAAGCTGGTTTGTGGGTTTGTGTGGATTAATCCACATTGGGCTAAAGTGGACTTTGTGCTAGCCAGGGTTGGGCTTATTTTGGGTGGTCCTCTGTCAGGCTGATGCTAGCTTGAGGTAGGCTAACATGTGTTCACCTTGCCCAGCAAAAACACACATGGGACCAATGGGATCAAATGTACTGGGTTGTTGTGTCTTCAACAGTCACTGCAGGCCAAGCAGATGTCTCTGTTGGAGCGACTGGATGCCTTGGATCAGGAGTGTGAGGAGCTACAGGGACAGTTGGAGGAGAGCGAGGGCAGGCAAACAGAATTGCAGGATAGACTGACTCACATCTCAGAGGAGAAAGAAAAATTACAAACTCAACTCACCCAAGAACAGGTACATTACATACAACTGAACAGCTTGATGATTCAGCTTCACAAACACAGTCATAAGCTCATGATTCACGAACAGTGTGATTATCCCATGATTTATGAACACAGTAATAAGCCCATGATTCATGAACACAGTAATAAGCCCATGATTCCAGAACACAGTAATAAGCCCATGATTCCTGAACACAGTAATAAGCGCATGATTCCAGAACACAGTAATAAGCCCATGATTCCTGAACACAGTAATAAGCTTATGATTAACACCAAAAAAACACAATCCAAGAACACAGTAATAATCCCAATGTAATATAATATAATATAATATAGCAATATAGTTATATACTATATTTTTGTAATGCTGCATGCATACATTAAGCAGATCCACATTTCAGACAAGCATGGATATTTTACCCTGTTTCAGTTCCCAAGGACAATCCATCGTGTATAACAAACTGCATGGCCTCGGTGTTCCCTGAGGCCTTATGTACTGAGTTGCAGCAGGAGAAGCAGAAACTGGAGAGTCATGTGATGGAGTTGAAAACCAGTGTAGATCAGCTGAGAGGAGAGGTGCAGGAATTAGCCCGGAGGGAGAGGCTATTAGTGGCATTCCCAGAACTCAACCCCCTGCAACTGGGACCTCCACAGAGTATGATCATTTCCCTAAATCAACCAATGTTCTCTGTATATTTACCCATCATGTTGACATTACCTGTACAACCAGACCTCTGTATGTACGCCAACACGGTTTATTCACATACTGTTTTGAATAGATACCTTAAAGGTTACATCTATGCTGACTGATAAATATTCTTGTCCATTACTATCATGTCATGCTGCATGTCTGGTTACTACATAATTCAGTCTGAGACTCCTCCCGCTGCAGTCATCTAGGTGATAATTGAAAACGTCACTCTGTCTTTCTCAGGCACAGGGGACGTGTTGGGGGATATGGAGCAGCAATTGCAGGCTAATTGTGTTCGGATTAGGGTCCTGGAGCAGGAGAACAGCACCCTGCACAACAGTCTGATGAAACTAAGGAACAGAGCCCAGCTAGGGTCCCTCGGTTTGGGGTCCGGGGTATATATCAACTCCTCAGTGTGACGTGTGTTGTCAGAAAACTGATGAAATGGCGTAACAGGATAATACTCCAGCACTGCCCCATCACTAAACGTTTGAGCGGTATCGAATCCACCTGCATAATGAGCATTGTTATCTTTCATAGACGACCTCTGCCAGCAGCCGTGGTTTCTCCCAGCCACTGCATGACACACCCAGAGACGGTCAGTTAAGTCGCGGCTCCGATGTACATCACAGCATTCTGTAAGTTAGCAGCACAGGAACGCCACAGGAATATCAAATCTAAGTTTCAAATAAGTATGGCATGTACAGTACACTGCAGTTAATACAGCAATGAAATGGAATATAATCCTCACATCTTAATAAGTATATTTATTAACAGTATTTTTAATAATAGATTTGTTCTTTCACTCGGCCAATCCCAGCCAGAGCTCCAGTGCAGGAGCTTCCTCCCTCTCTGCCACGTCCTGTACATCTCTGTTGCATCAGCAGACGGGTCGGCTCTCCCCAGACACCAGCGCAGTCAGGACCTATGAAAAGATACACCAGGTACCCCGACCCCGCTCCTTGGGAATGCGCCAGAGGAAGAAGTGAATCCTGCACTGGATGGTTAGCTTCATCATATTGTTTTGGAGCATATTAAGGCTAAGAAATGCTGAGGTGAAGGCTAAAAACAGCTGTTGTTTGAAGTGTATTTCAGGCGTCTCTAAAAACAGACTGCGGTAAATCACTGCATTTCTGTTCTCGCATGTACAGTAGTTCTTTGTCTATGAGCTGGGACAGACAGATTATTTGGGCTTAAAAATAAATAGCGAAGCTATGAAGTTCAGGGATGTTAAGCAACTTTAAGCTGACTTGAAATTGCTTTTTAACTGAAAATCAATTTGTAATCAGATAATTAAAGTGCTGTCATGTATATTTCTTCTTCAGACTTTGTGTCAATCACTGGAACAAAACAGTTTCACCATTAAAAAGGTCAAACTATAAAAGAAAGAGCATAATAAACACAGTATTAAAGCAAATGAATTATTATAACCCATGAATATAGCCAAACATTGACACACTGTCATTATAGAACAGCCCACTGTGGGGGTGGAGCGATCCCAGGCAAGGTACTAGCCCCGATGACAGGCGTGGCATGGGGCTCTGTGTGTTCAGCTGCGTGGCCTTCGTAACGTTCCATTATATCACCAACACAATGCCACGACGGCAGACGCGTCCAGGCGCTTTACCAAGCACTCTGACTGGGGAGGGTCCCCATGGCAACACTGCTGATCAGAGCATGACATAAGGAGCTTCCATCATGGTCTTACTGTCAAGCCAGCCGCAACACTCAGTGATACACCCTCCACTTCACTGTGTGCTTCCCATTTACCCATAGACAGATATCAAGGAACTAACAATTGAAGGAGAGAACTCTTTGTATCACAACTCCCCGAAATTATGACTCATGCCTGTTTAAAAGGTTATGCATAAGCTAGAAGTAGCCCAATAGTGAGTTCCCATGGGGTCCTTTTAATACCTTTTAAATAATGCTTCTTTGGGTCTCTTTGGGCCTGAAATTGGGCCTGAAATTCTTATCAAGTGAGCGTTAGGACACAAACGCCAAAAAATTTACATACGCAGACCGGATTGGCTGATAGGATAGCCTAGAACACCCGCCTACCCTAACATAGCAGGCTTAGCAGAATCCCTATGGCGGCATTCTAACCTGGCGGAAATGGAGACTAGGCTAACAAGAGATTGTATTCATTCATTTCAACCTTATTGAATTGAAATGTCAACAATAAAAACATGGTAAGTCACGTTTGATTGAGTGGTTAAATGCCAGGTCTCACAAATCCTACTCTTCATAAACAAAAACAATTGACCCCTGGAGCAGCTCTAAGGAGGACTCAGTCTTATTGGAGTTCTGTAAGACATAACTTGATATAGCTGTGTAATCAATACTGAAGCATGTAACTGAGATTT
>JACXGJ010005861.1:0-37043 GCA_016801105.1 Esox niger | reverse complement strand
ACCCATGTAAGTTGTTACGGCTTCACAGCACCACTGAGACTTGGCCCGCTCACCAATGTGCCAGTCCTTGGTTCCTTGCCCATCAGTAGGACAAGCGCCCCCCCCCCCCCCCCTTTGCCAGGCATGCTGAGGTAAAACCAACAACTGGGTGGAATAACAAGCTAACAACTAACTCACCTTCCACGTGCATGCGCTGTTGTACTTCTAGAGCCTGATCTCTTCTATTTTCATTTCGCTTTATTATGACGGCACCTGCAGTTGTCTGGCTCAGACTAGACAGACGTTTGCAGGTGGTCGGAGTGGGCCTGGCCAGGCTTAGTATGTGTAGTTTGGTAACATTTTAGTTCCGATAAACCAATGAATTGTGGCCCGAAATGTTCTCAAATTCTTTAAATAATTCTGTTTTGTGAAATGTAGAAACTGGACAAAGTTGTTCATGGGAGCTTTGGCTTGCCTCAGGTACGCTGGAACAGAAAGTCTCAGATGAAATTGTTTTGCAAAACTAGAATGTCCCAGAGTAAATTGGTTCCCTTCTGGATAATTTTTATATTATTAGAGGCAAGTGATCTTGGTTTTCTGGTTACCTATTTCACCTGTGGTAAGTTGCAGGTGCCTACAGCATATACATTGCCACTCAAACCAGTTTGTGATAACTGTGTGACTGGTAAAGGTCTACAAGCTGACCTGTTTGCTTATAATACCAGATTGACCTTAGAAGAACCCATCTAAACAAACCTAAATCCTTTTGGGAAAATGTCCTGTGGACTGAGAATATTCTAGCAAGGAGTTATGTTTAATGACCACCCCTGCTCACAGTCAAACGGGGTGAGGTTTGATGCTCCAGGGTTTCTTTGCTGCCTCTTGTACTGGGATACTTGATGTGAATGACATGAGATTGGCTTAACGGTATTTTCGGTATTTTCCAGATAAGAGGATTCGTAGAGGGTCATCAGTCTTACATTTGGGCACTTTGTCCTACTGCATCAAAGCACTCAGGAATGTCTAGATTACTACAGATCCTCTGCCCTTTCTGAAACTGAAATAGGTAGTTGGGTGAAGGAACCCTGCAAAGCTGGAGCGGTTTGCAGATTGAAATGCGCCAAGTAGCCAGTAGAGAAGTGCAGAAAGCTTACTGATGGGTTTTAAGTGCTGTGAACTGGGCCAGAGGATGTGACATGTCCTGGGAGCAATCTTGTCAATTCCTTTTTCTTTTCTGAATTACAATATTAAATGTGCATTTCAGTGAAACCAATTCCGCGATACGGAAACATTAACGTCTGAACACAGAAAGAGATTCATTTTCAGTTTAAATGCCCACAGCACACGGATCATCAGAACCAATATTATACATATCCTACGTCCATTTTGACATCTTGCATATATCTCAGATGACCTGACGGGGGCAGCATTGATCCCAGCGTCCCCAGACACATGGACCCCATATCCCCTGTATACCACGGAGTTGACCCCTGGGTTGCCCCATGGCGCCTTCACCTATCCAGCCGCCGCCGCTGCCGCCGCAGCCCTACATGCCCAGGTATGGCACCCGCTGGTTTGTCACGTTTCATTCCAGTCAACCTCTGTTCAGTTAACATGGAGCACCGTGTTCTCCTTTATGGGCTCTTAGGTTAGCCTGTTCCCCAGTTCAGTGCTATGCTGTTATCTTTTAAAGGGAGACTTTGCAATATGTTGTAATTAAAAGCATCAGTGGCACTCTCTGGCTCAAGTCTTGTCAATTTTTCCACTTTGGGGGAAAATATCATTTTAGTTGAGTCAAACTTTAAAGCCTGAATTTCAAATCCTGTGGTGTTTTCCCCTTCATGAATAGGATTTACTTTTGCGCCGTAAACTACTAGCATTTATTTCATGACATGCTTCAAACTGGACTTCCACATCCTCCTGCAGCCGACTGTTGGTTCTCCCCAGGGAGGGGTCCTGCTGCTCCCTGGGTGTCTGGACCTGAAAGCTGAATGTGTGACGATTCCTTAATGCACTGCCGCCTTCAACAATTCAGTTCCTCCCCCCATGTTAAGTCAATATGCAGCTTCACACGGACGGGTCAGTTGGGAGAGACACTTTGACCCTGTGGTTGAAATGGACTTGACTCCCGTTGGATAATAGAGGTTGGGTGGTCTGGGGATGGACCCCTCATTGGCGTTCACACCAGAAATCCAGAGGCCATGTATAGTAAGAATGTGAACTGTTTCGGGTAGTAAAATGATTGATGGAAAGGACATGAGTCCTTATGGTGTCAGATGTGTTTTGTACTTTAATTTCTATATTGCACCTTTAATCTATCTTGAAGGTGCAAGCAAATTGAAATGCCTGCTCTAGGACCCTTGAACTGTTTGTTTCATTGGTGTGCCAGAGAAATGTCAATTCAAACAGTGCCCGGTAGAAGACCCTGGTCACGTCTTTCCTTTAATGGCACAATGGGCCACAGCATTTGGTGGTTCCAAGAAAAAAAATACAATAGATACGGTTTCTGTAATGGGTCATTTAAAGTTCAGTGCTGAGCTAACTTCCTTGTGTGTAGGAACAGTTATTACCCTGTGAAATGGGCAGCGACCGTGGCCTATTTTCTTTGGGCACAAATTCTGAGGAATGTGTGGCATCTACTGGCAGAGGACTGCTGGTCATGGCGGTCTTTGGAATTGCCAACTTACTGTCTCTGATGGGAACATAAGCTTTTGTTTTAGAACTAGAGGCAAGGGTACATAATTGCATTCTGAGGACAGATCTGTTATATTATTAGGAAAAAAACTCCCAATGCGCAGCTACAATGGTTGACTTGGTTATAGCAGTCAAATCAATGATTCCCATAATTAAAATGTACCTTGCATGGGAGCCCTCTGTCCCTTTGGTCATGTTTTGTGCTGTGACACACTTAATCTTTGAAACCAGAATCTTGGACCACTGAATGGGAAATGTCATCACCTCAAGTGGAATCTTTCCTAGGTTTAAAGGATTGCCCATGATTTTGTCTAAATCACATCTTTGAATTTCAGTGAAAGAAATTATAATTCAGTCCACAAATTGAATAAAGCTAAATTATTTGATGTTTTTCCAAACACATTAGGAGAAACTCAAACAGGTTGTGATCAGTGGTTTTGTATGACTATTTTATTTTTCCTCTTCAGATGCGCTGGTATCCTACTCCATCTGAAACTAACCAGCCAGGATGGAAGTCCAGGCAGTTCTGTTAAATATTATGTGAGTGTTTGCTTTAATCAAAGGTTTGCAGATTTACTAACTGGATCACAGTTAATTGTTTGATCAATGAACATCACTACTTTGTCATCCCTTTTCCTCCTTCAGATGTCTTTCTGGAACCACACCTTCTCCATCCAGTTGAAGGGAGGTTTCCTGAGTTCTTCATTAATTTAATCAGGTTAATTTAATGGACAAATATGCATTAAGGACCTATTAGTCTTTTCTGCATTCTATCTGGAGGGGTCTGAACTGACTACACCTCACCATCCACAGATTGAGCTGATGATTCCTTTTGCAACCATATCGGTACCTTAGCACTTCGAAACCTCACACGAGCCAAGTCAACAACATGGGTCATTATTTCCTGATGAGGACACCATGGAGAAGTTATATATTCTAAAGCAATCTGTTGGGTTATGGCTCTGGGAGGTCAGAAGAGCCAAGTCCTTGCATGTTGAAGTATTTTTGGCATGATTTAGAATGGAGTTCTATGTATCTTTTTCTTAGTGCTTGTCTTTCCTTGAGCCTAGAGTCTACCTGATGATTACCCTTTTTTCCTGTGTAAGCTTGGTCATGCCAGTGAAAGTGGGGCTGTTGTGTTAATGGCTCCACTTGTGTAGACCTTGTGAATGCATCTCCATGTTATGACAATCCTGGTCTCTCCCAAAATGTCTGTGAAGAGTATATTTGAGAAAAACAAAGTACAATTTTTTTTGTGCTTCGGTTTTATGTATATTTGTGCTACTAAATAATTAACCTGTATGTTTAGGAGTCTTTTGTGTTGGTGTTATATTGTTTGAACATTATACCGATTAAGTAGTTTAATAAATGGTGCAATTTCATTTTTGTGGGATGGGGGGGCTCTACTGAAGTATTTTAAGACAGGCCAGTGTGCCGTTGGACTGCTGAAGATTGCTGTGTTTTTTTTTTTTTTTTTCAGAATGTAAAACTGGACTACAAACATGAATGGGGTTGTGTTTTGAGGGGGGAACATTGGCGGGTCAGCAGGATTGGGTGGATGGAGAAATTTACGTTTGCAGTTGAGAATGTTTGTCTCTGTATCTGCTCAGCATAATAAAATGATTTAAACAAGCAAGTGAATGCACACATCCCCTAATTACTATCAGTCAGAATATTATTTGCCCAGTGTGTGACAGCTAGGTGAACTTAATACTGTAGATTTGAGCTGTAGCTTTTTACTTTACTTTGGATTTGCCACTCTGTGTCAGGTTTTGTATTTGCAGTTGAACTGACCTGTGGTTCTCGTCACCCAAATATAAGTGCTCATTAAGATGTTGACCCACTGCTAAGTGGACTAGACTGGATAGAAATACAAATGGCACAAGAACACCCTGCAGAATATCCTTTGGTTCAGTGCTTGATAATTCAATGGTATGGGCATCAATCCAAACTGACTTCATGCGTGGATACACTTTCCGTATGGGTGGTCTTATGAATCGAACCCCGGCATCACCAGACCATTATGCTCTACCTACTGCGCTGCAGTTCAAGTCTATGAACATGAGTGTCCAAATCCCAGGAAACACAGGGACTTTGAAGGCAATGTGTGCTTTTACAGGAAGACCATGGAATTGACAGGAAGTCAATAACTCCTGTTGTGACACCATGCACTATGGATTGAAGATGATCTTTAACTTCTGAACCGAATTAATTCGGAAAACAAGAAGTCAAGCATGTCAAAGCCTGTACAAATCATAAAGTTATTCAATGTTACTCAATATGCGCAATGGTAAATCAAAAGTTAAAAGTGCTTCAAGTCTTAAAAATCTGAAACATATGTAACATTTTGCTATGAAATCTGCATATCAATATACATTCACACTGTTTTATAAACTAATGTAGTCCGATTCTGAGCAAGCCCTTCACTGTAGGTCCATTTGTTCCTCAAGAGGTTTTAAGTACAGTACATTACAGTAACTTTTTGAGTCTTTCTACTGTGTTCTGTCTTAGACTTGCCCAGTTTGGTATCATTCCTTTCAAATAAATCGAAACATCTAAAGAAATGGATGCACTGAGCTATGGGGAGCAGAAAATAACTGTCAAAAGACCTGTGTAACCAGGTACTGGAACTTAATAAAGATGGAAAAGAATATAAAAAGATATCCAAAGCCTTGCACGTGCCAGTCAGTACTGTTCAATCACTTATTAAGAAGCGGAAAATTCAGGGATCTATTAATACCAAGCCATGATCAGGTAGACCAAGAAAGATTTCAGCCAAAACTGCCAGAAGAATTGTTCGGGATACAAAGAAAACCCCATAGGTTACCTCAGGAGAAATACAGGCTGCTCTGGAAAAAGACGGTGTGGTTGTTTCAATGAGCACAATACGACAATACATGTACAAAAATGAGCTGCATGGTTGAGTTGCCAGAAAGAAGCCTTTAATGCACCAATGCCACAAAAAAGCCTGGTTACAATATGCTTAAAAACACCTTGACATGCCACAGTTTCTGTCCCACTGTAATTTGGAGTGACGAGACCAAAACGTAGCTTTATGGTTACAACCACATGAGCTATATTTGGGCAGGGGTCAACAAGGCCTATAGTGCTCATATCTGGAAGAAACCAGGCACATCACCAGGCCAACCATCCCTAAGGTGAAGCAAGGAGGTGGCAGCATAATAGCATGGGGGGGATCAGCTGCATGGACTGAGATTCTAGTCAAGATTGAGGGATAGATTAAGTGAAGTACAAGCAGAACTTTATGAAAATCGACTTCAGTGAGCTCAGGACCTCAAACTGGGGCAAACATTCACCTTCCATCCATTCAACAAGCCTTAGCAGAAGGCCAAGACAACGCAGGAGTGGCTTGGACAAGCCTGCTAATGTGCTTGTGTTGCCCAGCCTGAGGCCGGACTTTAACCCATTCAAACATCAATGGAGAGACCTGAAAATGGCTGTGCATCGACAGTCCCCATCCGATCAGTAATAGTTTCTGTCGATCTGCAGTGAAGAATAGGAGAATCTCCCCAAATTCTGCGGTTCCATGATTGCGTCGTCATACTATTGCAAGATTTTCACCATACAAACGCAAAACAATGCAAAATATTATACAAAGTTCATTATTAAGGATATGTTAATTAAAATTAGGTACTTCACAAATAGTTTATTGTTGGTGTACTTACGTCCATAGAGTCGCGGCAATCCTGATGATTTTATCTTGTTTATATTTTGTGTTGCAAGTCTCAGCAAAATAATTCTACAGACAAAATTGAGTTGGTGGCCATTTTACTTCCGGGTAAGCTCTTCATCTGTAACAGGCTAGCTACCTAGTAGGTCTACGAGCAGTATGTTGGCCCTTAATGTAGCGCTGTACGACACAACTAGCCAAGGAAAGGTATACAATTAGTGCTTTTTCGCTCGGTTATAGTTTTAACTCAAGCTGGTTAGCTCCTAGGCTAAAAATGGGAAGCTCTGTCCTGCAACACCTCATTACACACGTAGATGTACAAAATGTGTTGAAAGGCAATTGGCAGTAATTCCAAACCAAACTTGGTTACTAGATAGTTGTTAAGGCTATATAGAGTTGAAAATATATTATGAAATATATTATCTATGTTATTTCCATTGTAGATACTAGAGGAAGGAACGTGCCAATTGTTCCTTTAATTTGTAATTGATTTTTATATCTCGCCATTAGTTTACACACACTATCCAATTATCACTAAGCGAAAACAGGTTTTCCAAAATGTGTACAACCATGAAGCTGGTTGACAGAAACCCAAGAGTATACAAGGAAAAGGGTGGCCACTTTAAGGATCTAAAATGTACATTATGTGGATTTGTTTAAACCTTTTTGGGTTTACTACATGTGTTATTTAAAAATGTTGATGTATTCACAATTAAAGACAAAGAAAAAAGTAAAAAATTAAGAGATACCCTTGAATGAGTCGGTGTGTTCAAACGTTTGACTGGTACAGTATAAATCAATCAATAATTGATGTCTAACAAAAAGGTGCAGAAAGTGAAGGGGTCTGAATATTTTCTGAAGGTGCTGTTCATCATTCCTACCTACATAAATATGTAGGCTTTAATGGAGAACGTTATAGCATGGGGGTCAATCCCCAACAGTCCGTCTTTGAAGAGGATAATGAATAGTGACAAGGAAAGCAGTCAAATGAAGCATTTAATTCCAAAACAAATCTGTCAGGGTTTAAAGAATAAACCCAATTCTGATAATTTTCCCACTGATCTTTTGAGCAATCTTTACAGACCTTTACACAATAGCTATTTTTCAGAGTTTTTTTTTCGAAAGACCAGAATTGTCCAGCCTGTGTAAACCAGCGCGTCATCTGAAGGTATGCGGTCAACACCCGTCAACACCCGTTAACTTCTGTAGAATAAGCACGCCTCCTTGTGTCAAATTAAAGTACTGAGCTCAATGCAAAATGCATTGCAAGTTCTTCTAAAGATGGGCATTCCGAGTCTTTCTTTGAACCGGCTCATGGGCTACGTTCACCTAAAAGGGAAGACTCGTTTGGCTCCCGACCGGCTCTTCGTTTCAAAGTTAAAAAATAACCTGGACCCAAAAAGGTCAAAATCCACAATTAAAAGGCGAAAAGTATCATATAATTTGGTTAGAGCATGAAGTAAACGTCCAAGTATATCTGTTCTAATTATTAAATTGCCTGCTATTTTATTATTGAAGTTGACGTGGATGAGAATAATGTGTCCACTCCATCATTAATTGTTTCTACCGTGTGGATAAGCATTCTATACAATTTTGTAATATAAATGCGATTTACTATTGTTGGAGAAAATAAATGTAGGAAATCATGGAACCAAATCAACAGCTCCTTCTACTATTGCGTTTCGTCTCGCAAAAATCCTAAAAAAGAGCTGTTCAAAAAGCACAGAGCAAGGTTATTCGAAAATAGAGTTGACTGACAATTTTGGACCACAGTAATGCCAGTCTGGTTAAATACTGAAGACAATCTGTCGGAATAACATTTTAGATAAGTATTTGCAAAGCCATTATAACATGTGCATTCATATTTAATTCAGCAGATGCCCTATGTACACCCATTTAATTCTTATTTAATCGTTTTTCATACACGTAGTAAACATTACTATAAAGGCACTTGAACTCATGAACTCTTGAAACTTTTCATGAGCGATTTTATGTTTGTTATTTCAAAATGTTGTTCGTTTATGCTGTTACTAGGGAAGGTGTTATTTCATCCATGTCAAGAGACACTATCAACTGCAACAGTTGTATGAGATGGAGAATGGACAAGCAGGCGTTAGATATTCAGAAAGTGTGTCAGCATCACCGACGCATTGTGGGTTCTTAAAAACGATGCCAACTTCTCAAGATGACCCCCTTCAGACTACAGTCTATATGATCTCTCCCTGGAACAGTTAGGCCATTAACCTTCATTAGTTCTGTTCAGTAAGGACAGACTTGGGGTTAAGGTGTAACAGACAACATATGTTGGCTAACAAAATGATAGATATGTAGTGGGACCACTATGAAATACAGTAAATGTGAATTCATTACAACAGCGTGTTCAAAGTACGTATACTTTTAGACTGCTAGAAACGTGTTTTTCAAAATGTCACATAAAGGGCACTGCACTACACAACAGGAGTTCTCACAAGATTACTGAATGTATTATTTATATAAACAGGCCTATATTATATACTGTTTATCGACATGATTTTCATTGACTTATTTATATGAGCACATTTATATAGTTTTGTAGTGTAGGGATTCAGTTACTCCATCATTCACGCTTCAAACCCATATTTAACATTAAACCATTTGCAAAACGTCCCAAAAACTTTTAACCAATGTAAAAAACTCCCACCCGGGCGAAATGAAATAAATCCTAACAATGGTCCTGCCCGAATTACTGGATTGGATAGACGCACGTTTTCCTAATCAGTGTGACTAATTGGGTACTGGCTAAATTCATAAGAATGACCTCTTATAGATGTTGAGGTTATGTTTTAATTTCTATTAGACATTCCATAACATGGCGTTTTCTCTGGTAAGTTAGTTTCTATCGCAAGAAACTCAACTATTCATCGTATATTCATTTACAATCGTGTGTATTTTTTTAAGAAACACTAGCAAGTTACGTGAGTCTGGTCTTAGGTATTTTCGGTCCCAATTAAGGAAATGTCTCTGTGATCAGATTTACTTGTCGAAATGCTAAGTTGTGTCTTGTTATAGCTGGAGAGGAAACAACCCTACTCAAAGGTATATGGGCTCGGTCAAGACTCTAGTGTCCGGTGCCCCTCACTATCAAACTCTGAAGGGTTATTCCTTAGCTAGTTCTACTAATATGAATTAATCCAATGTTTCTCCAAAAAATGGTGGTAGTACTTAGCAGGTTCTATCAAAACTCGAATTTACTTGAGAGATTACCAGGGGAAAAACTGATTAATTACATTTTTTACGTTCACATTTTTACGTTCATTTCAATTGTATCTCAGCATCCCTGGCGGAACGCCTTCAAAGCAACATTTTTCTATTTTTTTGGGGGGGGGGGGGAAATTTCATGTAATTCTGAATTGTAAAATGAAATTACAAGCGCTCCTATTTACATTTCTCCAGAGAGACGAGCTTCGACCCAGGGACAACTGGGCACCGGAATCTCCGGCCTTGTCCACTTGCAGTAACGCAGACATATTCCGTAGAATGAACACCATGCTTGGCAATTCTCTGGATTTTACTGGTGTGTGCACAACTCCCGGGACCAAGGGAAAGCGAGACGTTCCCCTGACCGGTAACAACATTTCTCTTTCACGTTAGATTGACACGTGTGCCTCATTTTGTAAACTACATTCAAATTGTTTACGAATAACAGTTTCCTTTTCTGAAAAGGCTACAATCATCCCCACAACTGCCATTATAATTTACTAGCCAGAAACTTATTGTCGTGCAGCAATGCAGTATTTGCAGACTTTGCTGAGCTTTTGCCAAGAATCCGACATAAGTATTTCTACTGTTTAGCCTAAAGTGTCCCTTTTTTATTCAGTCCATTCATACAAGCCTTACCTTTTCGACTCTTGTCTCAAGTCTGCTTTTTTGTTAAATGTGTAACTGTAAGTAACACCTGACTTTGAAATGAAACATGTGAAGTTAAGATGCTAGATACTCTTTTAAATCGCTTTGCGACATTAACTGCATGCCTACGTTATTTTAAGTGACTTGTCTAAACATGTAATCACTGATGCCAAATTTCATGTTTCTACACAATATTAAATACCCCACTTTGGTACAACGGTATAATACGAAGTACAAATTAAGGGATTAATACAGGCAGTATTGCGCCAGGGTGTGGTGTGTTAATATCGGAGGTATATCATGTGAAGGGGTTAATTTGGCCCAGCACTTGTTCCACTAGTGTTTGGCTTCAGTTGAGTTTGTAACCCGTCATGTGTTATAATTAAACTTCATGCAGCTGTATGGTCAGCCTATATACCCAGGGTAATTTGATTGTAAAGTCAAAGGCTCGTATCATGGGTGTTTCAGCTGAGAACACTTCATAACTTGCGTGTTCAAGACTGCACAACAAAACAATGTCTAGCTAACGTCATGAAGTCGGGTGTAAATTATTCATGGAATAAACAATGCTGTCAGTCTGCCAATTCTAATCTAACTAGATTCAAAGCTTCAATTATGGCCTGTCCCTCTCGCCGACACCTATCCACCCAGTGCCATCCCCACTCCTCTGCACTGCCTTGTCTTGCTGAATCAGGGCTGTAGCTAGCAGTTGGAGCATGTCCAGCACTGGAGAGCACGGGGCAAGCTGGCAGTGCAAATCCCAACTTTTGATCAGTCAGCTGCTATAACGTCCGTGAGCGCGCCCGTGTAACTGGCAAGTCTGGAAGCGTGAGCCAGCCAGCTCAATACGCCAGGGATTTCTGCCCTGAGCCCCCAATTACTGTCCTGCGGCTAGCGTACATCCCGCACCTACCTAATGTCTCAGCCATTCCTACCCCCCCCCCGCCCCACTCCCACCCCGCTTTCTGTCTCCCTCCGCCTCGCTATATGCCAGCCCCCTCAGGAAACTAGACAGGAGCTGCTTTTAGCGGTAGCCGTAGAAGCGGCGGCGGCTGGCTGCCTCGGCCGACACAGACCGAGACACGCTGTGCGGTGGGAGTTCCGTCAGCCGGCGGGTATCGCCAACTGGAATGTTTCATTACCCAGTTGGGGGGGGGGGGGGGCGGGGTAGGTTGCGCTGTGGAAGCTGATGTCATTAGCTGAGGGGTGTGAGTGCATCAGCAGCCAGGTCACATGCTAGGTGGGTCGGCGATGCAGATGGAGATGCATGGCAGTCGCACCGGGCACAATCGCAGCAGGTTAGCAACCAGATCACCTAGGAACAGTTGCCAGCGTCCCACTGTTCATTTTATTTTGGTTGACTTGTTTTTGGATTGGAAAACCAGTGTTTTAATCTAAACGCCCTCCCTTCTCATGTTGTCTGTCTTCTGGCAGATGCGAGGTGCCTAATTGCTCTGGCTTTCTGTCCTCGTTCGTCAACAGACCGGCAAGAATCGGAGCTGGCTGCAGTCGGCAGCAGGATGCTCTTCCCCAGCAGCGGTGGCTCTCACCAGGAGGGGTCCTCCCGAGGCCTTCCCGACGTCAACGACCTGGGCCTGGGCCTCCAGTCCCTCAACCTGTCCGACTGGGAGCGCCCCTGGAGCAGCCACGACTCTGATACCAACGCCACAGCCGCATCCCAGGCGCACACCAGCTCTTCCTCCAGTGAGTACTAAAATACTTCGTGGTAAATTCTGAATAGTCTCCCCTTTAACATTATTCCCGTTTTTAACAAAGGCTTAGACTGTTATGTTTGTTGTACTGTACCACATATGTGCCAATCTGATCGGAGCCTATTAAGAATGCTGGTTTGGTGGTTCGTGTTGTTTAGTAAAATAGATTAATCTTCTTTGGAGTTTTGGCAATGCAACTAGCTGTGTAGCTTTGAGACAGTGGCACATTATCAGTATTGACTTGAATTCAAAGTTGGTTCAGCAGTCTCTGGTTCAGCGTGGAAGTATTTAAATAATTTGATAATGTGAGCTAGATTTGGAGCGGTTTAATCGGGCTGTGTCCTTGTAGAGAATGATGTGGCAGTTTTGCTGCTGTGCTGCATCTTGGTCTTGCCAAGTATTCTGTGAACCTGCTATTTATATCACAAAACCATCTAAACCTTTCCATGAACTAGCCTTTGCTTATTCAAAATGGGTCCCAACTGTTTTGGCTTGTTGCTATGTAGTATATCTTCATATTGTTGAATCACCGTGTGTACTTGTGTAAATGTCTATACAATGCATTTTGTCTTGGGATACTGCCTTACACAATCTGTCTTAGCTTAACAACATTGCCCTGCCTCCACACAATCTCCCCAGGCCTTCTCGCTTTTTACTGACCCAGTTCCATCACATCACAACACATCCATAGTCTCAGACAGCCTCATTACCAGCATTGCCCTAAATGGCACTTCTAAAACGGGCTGGTGCATTTGGCAGTTTCCTGGTCGTTTCATATTCAACCCACTGGGACAGTTGGAGGCCCTTGGTAAATAAGAGTTGTGGTTGTTTGCTGATCTGGTCTGCGCTGTTGGAAGAGCCCAGCCCAAAACTTGGGACTCGCTTATAGTTGATCACTGGTTCAGTTGCTGTATTGTCTAAATCCTTTCAGTGTCTTCATGTGGATACTATTCAGCCATGCGTTTTAAAATGGCTACACTTAGCGAGTCATGTGAAATGCTGACTTTCTAAACCGTGTGGCAGTTCTAATCAGTTATTGACATACCACTACACTTTGGCCTGAGTGGTTGGCTATTCAGTAGCTCAGACGTGAAAGGACACATTTTGTAATTACTGTGCTCCTGCTGCATTGTCATGTATGGTGACAGTGGGCCCTGTAGCGTAACATGGCTTCACTACGCAAAGACGTCACAGATCTAACTACAAGCCCCCAATGCTGGGTCATGTTCTCTTGCCAGTGCTCGGCATGCTGAGTAGTCCACTGGGGCAGATCTTGGGTAAGCCCCTTGGCTACCACGCCTCCAGCGAACCCATGGGCACTGCAGCGGACTTCCTGGAGAAGTTCCCTGGGATGGCACGCATGAGCAGCCGGCTGGATTCACGCTCCTTCCTGGACTCACGTTCCAGCAGCCCCGTTGACTCTGACACCAGCGGGTTCAGCTCTGGATCGGACCACCTTTCGGACCTGCTTGTAAGTGGCTATATGGGACGGGGGGGGGGGGTGTTCTATTCACTTAAATTAGGGATGGGATTTTAGAATTGTCAGGTGACAAACATCTGATATGCATCTGTTTGTTTTTAATTTTGCAGAAATTATCACATTGAATGTTTTGCTGCAGAGCAATTTTTGGTGTCCCATGCATTTTTACTGACCTGAAACCTCTCCCTCTTCTATTCCTCACCAGTCCTCCCTCAGAATCTCCCCCCCGCTGCCCTTCCTCATGTCCAGCATGCAGAAAGACACCCTGAGGCTGGGTTCTCTGAGCTCCAGGCTGGACTACCAGGACCCTGGCTCTCCTCTCACCCCTCCACCCAGTGCCTCCAGCCCTGGCATGGCCCTGTCCCGACGTTGGCCCGGGGCCTCTATGTGGCCCAGCCTGGACCTGCTGGAGACACCGGATGATCCCTTCAGCATTGAGAGGGAGGCCCGTCTGCACAGACAGGCGGCCGGTATGGGGAGAACTCAGACGAGCACCTTTTTGGTTTTCTCTTTCCGTCTGCATGTTCTGTTAACCAGCTTGGTGTTGTCCATCCCTTTAGCTGTCAATGAAGCCTCCTTCACCTGGAGTGGTCAGCTGCCTCCCCGCAACAACAAGAACCCTCTGTACTCCTACAAGGTCTTCCTAGGGGGTGTGCCCTGGGATATCACTGAAGGTTTGGCCGGCGTTGGGGATTTGAATCAACTGACCCATTTTAACTTTTAACTGGCCTCTGCTTTCGAAACCTCCGCTGACCCTGTTTTCTGTCTCTCCAGCTGGCCTGATCAACACATTCAGCGGCTATGGCCCTCTGAGTGTGGAGTGGCCCGGTAAGGATGGCAAGCATCCCCGATGCCCTCCCAAAGGTAATATGCCCAAAGGTAATGACAGACTGGTAGGATGTTAACTTCCCTCATGGTTCTAAGGTGGCACAGTGGTGGGCACTGGGGGATACTGGGACTTGGTGAGTTCAGACAGGCATGCACCATGAAAAGGGGTTGCTGGAACCATTGACAAACACAATGCTAACATCTATGCAAGCATGGGTATAATTATGAAGGTATGGCGTATGACCGATTTATATACTGGAATTACAGCAGTAAAATGTCATAGCTGTGGTATAAGAGACCGTATTCCACAGCTACCAGTCAGTCAGGATTCAAAGCATCTGGTTTATAATTTGGTTTTCTTAATCTACCATGTAATGTTAGTAAGTCTGAGAAAGCAGTAAACATTGTCAGCTTGAGGTCAGTGTGCATTCATTTAAGGAGAACCCTCCAGTTCTTTCCACGAATATGGTAAAACCGGTCTCCTTTGGACCCGTTTAAGCTCGGCTGTGCTCTGCTGTAGGCTACGTTTACCTGGTGTTTGAGAATGAGAAGTCGGTTCGTGCGCTGCTCCAGGCTTGCACCCAGGACCTGCTCCACCCTGAGGAGAATGGCGAGTACTACTTCAAGATGTCCAGCCGCAGGATGCGCTGCAAGGATGTGAGTGACAGCCGCCATGGGTTGATTCTAGATTATGCTGTGGGTATGGGGTGGGGGGCATGACCCCTGACCTTTCAACCTTCTCTCTGTTCACACAGGTGCAGGTGATCCCATGGGTGATCTCGGACAGTAACTACGTGCGTTGCCCCTCCCAGCGCCTGGACCCCAGCAAAACTGTGTTTGTGGGCGCTCTGCACGGCATGCTGAACGCAGAGGCCCTGGCCAGCATCATGAATGACCTGTTTGGCGGAGTGATGTATGCTGGGATTGACACCGACAAACACAAGTACCCGATAGGTCAGAATGTTTGATTATGTCTGAGAAACCGCTGATGACTAGCAGTGACGTCTGAAGGATTTGATTGTGGCTGCAGGTTTATTTTGGTGAAGGTGCTGGAGGCATGTTCTGCAACTGTGGCATTTAAGCCATCATGAAGCATTTAAAGATTGCTTAAATGAGGCCCTTTCCCACAAGATTTTTACTAGAAGAAAATACAGGAGATTCTCTTCAATCGGGTGTTGCCATATCATTCACCTTAAACTAGAACCTCTGTCACCTCTGCTGAGTGGATTGAGATGGCTTTGTTGTAGTTTGGTTTTTATCCAGAAGGTAATTGGTCCATCCAACCTTCCTTCCCCCTGGATCTCATTTACAGGGTCTGGACGTGTCACCTTTAACAACCAGCGCAGCTACTTGAAGGCTGTGTGCGCAGCGTTTGTTGAGATCAAAACTCCCAAGTTTACAAAGAAGGTAAAGTGTGATTTGAAGACTAGCGTTGGCTGTGACTACCTTAACACGGCAGTGACATGGTCTTTCAGTTATGGGCTGGGTTATGAGCAGTAATTCGGCCCTTGTCTATATTTCCTGCGTTGTAAGTCCTGGTGTGTCCCTGGTCTCAGGTTCAGATCGATCCCTACCTAGAGGACTCCATGTGCCAAGTCTGCAGCCGTCAACCTGGGCCTTTCTTCTGCAGAGACCAGGTGGGTTACGATGTTGGTCCGATGTCGCTACAAAGCCCCGGGTACAACCGACCAAGTATTGCTCTCGCCAGTGCCATGCCCCCCAGCCTTTGTTCAAGAGGCATAAATTCATGTAGAAGTGTCCTGTGACCAGTGATGTTTGGAGACCAAGGTGCAGAACAGTCAGCTCACCACTCCCCATCTCTTCTTCCCAGGCCTGCTTCAAGTACTACTGCCGCTCCTGCTGGCACTGGCAGCACTCCATGGACATCCTGAGCAACCATCGGCCCCTGATGCGCAACCAGAAGAACCGGGACTCCAGCTAGAGCCGGGGTGCTCAGTGAGAGGGACGCGGAGGGGTGGAGAGCCCCATTCCTCACGGCAAAGGCCACAGGGCGGGAGCCCGCAGAGCACGAGTGTCCAGCTACCTCCACATCGTGGGGGGGCACAAAGGCACTCCCACCAGGACTGGGGAGAAACGATGTAGAAAAGTTCACTATTGCACTTGCTACTTTTTTGCTGTTTACTTGTTCACAATGGCACTATGCACAGTGACCTTGATGGGATTGACATGGGCCCCCCCCACACACACACACTTCCTTATGCAGTTTCCCAGATTTGTGGCCAGACGAGATTCAGGCCAAGGTTCAGAAGTATATGAAAATGCCTTGAATTTTTTTTTTTCTCCTTTAAGTTTTTTGATTTGTTTTACATGCGTTGCATAGTGAGAGCGATCATGCAAGTCATTGCCGTTTGTCGGCAGATACCATACAGTGCCTTTAGTATCCCACCCTTCCCCACATCCCAGTTGGCCGACTTTTTTTTTCTGGGCAAGCCAACTGTTTTTTTTTGTTTTTGTTTTTTTTTACTTTGGAAGATGAGAGTTGGGCTTCATTTAACCAGTCGCATTTCAGACATTTTTACGCAGTTTTTTACTAATTTGTACACAAACGGTTTTAAGTCATGACATGGACATTTTGAACAGAATTATACCTGGCGGCTTTTTAATTACTTTCCTCCCCTCATTTTTTCCTCCACCCCCCCAAGTATTTGTCTGGGGCAGTTTTCCCCCCTTCTCCCTACCAATGTCTTACTGAATGGGCACAAAGGTATTGAAGCTTTGCTTGTGTCCAGTTCATGTAAACACTGCTGGACACTGCTTCAATTGGGTTTCCATGTTTTCCCAATCAATTCGATGAGTATTAACTGAGACTGGAACGGACATTGACATTCTGATTGTTCATAGTTTTATTGTTGCACTTTTTAATTTGCACTTTAGGAGAGGGTGTCGGTGATTTTTAATCACGTTTTTGTACATCAGCAGAGGGGTATGTATTGTCTTGGGTACTGCGCCCAGATATGGACAGCTTTCCTGCTGAATGTAGAACGTCCACGTTGATAACATTTTTCCAAGAGCTTGAGTAGACCTATTGCAGCAGTCCCTCTGCTAGCTTAGCCTGTTACCTTGTCCCAGTTGGCTATATACAGAGATTCAGCTGTGTGCTGAAGACTTCTTTTTTTTTTTTTTTTCTTCAATCAACTTTCATGCTAAGCTTGTCATGGCTCAGATGCTTTTTAGAGTTTTGAAAGTCTACCTCATTGTGGTCTGCCAAGTTTGCTGCTACTTACTGATGTGGATTATGTTCCGAATGGGCACAATAAAAAGGGTTTAAGCATTATTTGTGATGTTGGCTGCTTGTTTTGCTTTACTGAAATATTCTATACTAGAATCTTGTCTCAGATTTCTATAGCTCTGGAAAAAATTGAGGCACTGCACCTTTTTTCCTTTCCAAAAAAAAGTTGGTAAGGAAGGTTGAGGAACAAAGCGTTATTGAGACCGCTGCAAATTGAACGCTTCTGTTAAGCTTTCAACATTTTTGGGAGAAACCGGTGCAGTGGTCCCTTTATCTTTTAGAGTTGCAGAGTGCAATTGGGTGACTGAATGCCATGTACTGTTTAACCATTGGGCCTGAAAGGGAGTATAGCCCAGTTTCAGAGCTAACTTGGCCTTTGTCTTGTGCCCACATCAGATGTATCTGATTTAAAAGGCTCATTGTCATCTGAGCTTCCTAAAAAGAGGCAAATCTTTTGTAGGCTCATCAAATTTATTTTATAAAGCCCTTTTTACATCAGCAGTTGTCACAAAACACCTGGCCTTAAACCCCAGGGAGCAAACAATAGTGATGAACTTCAGTGGCTAAACTCCCTAAGAGGGCCAAATTTAGGAAGAAATCTAGAGGAACCAGGCTCCGAGGGGTGACCAGTCCTCTTCTGGCTGTGCTGGGTGAACATAGTCCAAATTTTATCTGAACAGTGAATGTTTCATAACTGTAACAACTTCAATGACAGGTGAAATTAAATGATAGCATTAATTTGCATACAGGGCTTGACAGGAAATCAGTGATGAGAATAGGAACATTCAGATTTACTTTTCATCTCAAACAGGCTGGACAGAATGGGCCTGTAGATTACCCACCTTAAGCAGTGCTTAATTGATGCCTGGAAAGGGATCTGGCAACTCAGATTTGGCTCTGTTTGTTCCAGCATCTCTTTTGCACAGATCCAGTACCTGTCAAGCATTACTTATTTTTGCATCACTGCAAACAGTTCATCGTTGCCTGTTTTAGCCTCACTGCTGATTGCTTGGGCCAGAACATGGGTAAAGCGATATGTATTTAGCAGTTTAAGGATCTTATCTGTTTAAAATGAGTGCAACAAGCAGGGGAAGGCTTGATAGACCATGGGACAGCCAGCTCTGAAGTTGACTCATCAGCTGGCGATTGTTCGAGCACCAAAGCAAGTCTGTTTTGATAAACAAACATACTCCTCATTGCTGCTGTTGGTTTATTTATACAGCAACCTGTCACAGTGAATGACATGTCAAACCCATCTACTCCATATACAGTGCGTTTGCAAATAAATGGTTCAATAGAAATGCCGTTTTAAATCATTCAACTAATTCACCAGAATTGACAGTTGGGTTAGTAACACGAGCCAGTGCTACAGTGTGTAACAATGTTGAATGAAAATACTACTTAGGTGTCTGATCTGCATGTATATTGCCCTAACAAGCAGCAGGTCCTGTGACCAAATTGTATCTCGGTTTAGTAGTGGGACCTTGCAAAACACGAGACGGCTACAGTGTTTTCTTCTCACTCTTTATTGACAAGAGATGTGACGTCTCTAGACTCCTCTGGGGGTTTTGAAGTTCATTCCTACTGCAGGCTGGGTGACCTGCAGGTTGGACAAGCTGCCGAAGTCCTAGCCGAGGAAAGAATGGAGGATTAGTCACTCATCTGTCTGTATCAAGCTCACAATGGGCCTACAGAGATTCACAGCCGGAGGGTTAGCTCGTTTGACATGTAAAGGCCTAGCATCGATTAGTTCCAAACGAGTACAGCGGACTGGCTGACCAGACATAACTGAATCACAGCGCAGGGAGAGCTAATGCATTTCAACTGGTTCTTATTTAACAAGCCAATTACATTTTGGCAAGTAAACATGACAGGTTTCATGGAGTGGCGCTTCAGAAAAAACAGGTTTAAACAAGTTCAATTTCAAATGGTGATATCAGACCAGCGGCGCGCATCTCCATTATTTACACCTTGCAGACATCAAATACCTCTCCATACTCTGAAGTCATGAGAGCATTGAGTCAGTTCCAGTTGCGGCAAAGCCAAAATTAGTGGATGTTTCACCGTACAACTAAAAGGGAACTGTACATTGTTTATTAACGTAGTCTAAAAGTATCCTTGTTTTATTACGAGTGAGATGGTTATCTGTAATTATCGTAACACGCACAGTAATGTAGAAGTATCAGATGACTGGGGGTGTGACGGACAGTCAGCGTGCTACACACAGGCCAGTTAGTGCACTAGATCTGGTGCTGCTCGTTTTGTTAACCCCTGTAGCTTGTTCAGCTAGCACGCACACTAGCACAACTCCTTATGGGACAACTCGCGCCTTAACATCGAAGACACCTGCGTGCGAAAACACGTTCATTGCTATCCAAGGAGTTACTATGGAAACACATTCCTTGACGGTCACAGCCTGATTTAATACACATAAGTGAATTACATGACTTCAATGCAATATCTCCAGCATGGCAGGTTTCAATTGGCCACAGAAGACAATCACGTGGAACGCCAAGTAATGTTGCAGCGCTCCAACAGATAATGACTAAATTATCCTTAAGGCCATCCCCATGTGCATTGGAAGGAGCTGGGAGGGGAGGTACTGAACTTACCAGCATCTTCAACATCTCCTTGGTGTCAGGATCCACCTCGATCAGCTCGTGATCCAGAGCCGACACCTAGTGACACAAACCAAGACCATCAGATTTACAGCACCTATCGGCCGTGGCAACACAGGACAGATTGAGAAAACTATTTGCTAACGTCCCTTAATTGTGGTAAGTGGTAACTTGAACACTCTTTGTTACTTTTCAAATGAAGTAATGATTACTTAGAAAAGATCAACTGGTTCAGACACGTTTCCTCATTCCCCTCCGGCAGGAAAACAACATCACTCTCAGATCACTTAAAATACATTTCTCCAGCTCCATCCTTGCCATAAACATATAGGAACCTGCATGTACTACGGTGTGATTCTATTATTTGTACAGAAGCTCTTAGACAATGCCAGAAATGTGTATAACACAAGTAGACTGTTTTCCTTTTATTTACACTCACCTTTACCATGCCCAGTACATTTTAGCATTACCAAGAGGAAATAACTTGGCAAAATCTTTTTGAATATTGAATATTTTGAAGGAGATAGGGACTCAAGGCTATCCTATTACTTGACTTACTGTATTGGGTAGGGATATAAATTGCTATGCTATATCCCAGAGTAGAATAGTGACGATGGACTTGGGCTGTTTTAAGGTAGTTCTCCCTCTAATGGGCACTTTCACCAATAGGTGCAAGACAGAAAAGTTTCTCTTTTTTGGTAATACTCTTTTTTTAAATAAATGACAGAGTTTTCATGTTAAATAGGAAGTAAAGCAAGAGATTATCAAGGTAGTACCATTGTAAGCTAATATAACGAGGCACATCTAAATGTTTTGTTGCACTGCCTTGTTGCATGATAACCAGTGGTTTCCTTCATATTCACCTACTGCACACAGCTCTGACAGACACCGGGTTCGAGAGGGACGGGGGAAAACCTCTGTCCGTTCTGTCTTCCTGCATTATCAACAGCCTGGCCATACCCAGGCGACCCCATGCTACCACAACCGTCACAATCGGCAAGGACTATGACCGCAACACTCACAAACACATCCGGAGGAACAGGAATACCGAGGAATCCCACTGACCTCTGGGACGTAGTTGTCTCGCCTCTCCCTTTCCTCCTCCTGCAGTTTAATGGAGATGCCTCTGACAGGACCCCTCTGGATACGCTTCATCAGATGGGTCACATATCTGAAGGGGCATTCACAAGATACACTTCAAATAGTGAAGTCTGTTAAACAACTAGAATGGATGAAAGTTTGATTCGACAGGATGGCCTTTTCTCTGCATATGTGTTCTACAATTTATCTACTTCAGTTACAGATGAGGAAAGTCAAATTGGCCCAGTCGAATCAAAACGTACGTGCCGAAATGTGACTCACGTCATCAGAAATAAGTGCCCCAAAACACCTTGATAAATAGAAAAAAAAACATTTCAACAGTACTTCACAAAGTGGCAAACATAAATGACACAAGCTAAATAAATCTAAACCACATCTATAGCACAGGGTTAGTTCTAAAAACATCATGAATCAAGTTAAGCTGTCCAGTAATGCTATGCCAGCAACAGGCAGACGACAATATTGAGAAAACAATACCTAATACTAAAAACCATAATAAGAGGATTCAAATAGATGTTTTCCACTTTCAATATGAAAGGGGAATTTCTGAGTCATGGAAAATGGCCAAGGAAGCAAAGAACCTACCTTGATATCAGACAACAAACAAAACCAGTATTACAATACCACATGACAATAACCGGGTCACTTCTATACTACTATTATTGACACAACATTCTTCTAAAATCCAGAAAGAAACTGACGCATGAACAAAAACTAAATCCAGAGCCACATTATTGCCACCATCGAGCACCAGCAGCAGTAATTGTTTGATGTAAAGCTACACCTCATATTCACCTAAAAAAATAACAGCACTTGATTCCACAGACAAGGCTCTTAGAAGTGGGGCCAAGCACATTTGTTCGGTCAAGCGTCACAAGAACATTTATAAAAGTTCTGATAAGCTGTTTTTTTCATCCGCAAAACATACTGAAACAGTTACGGAGTAGATTAACTGTGAGCCAGAACCAAAACGGTACAATCTAGGTCCCAACCATTGCGTGAAAATGTTCTGACAGCAACCTGAGCTTGTATTATGCATTCACTGACCCGGATATCTTGTTGCGTAGCCTTTTGCTGGGGATGATGGCGATCTCCTCACAGACCCTCTTGTTGACATGGAAGTCACTGCCCAGCCGGGTGTAGTACTTTTCAATGATGACCCGGGAGGCTTTTTTTACAGTCTTGGTCCTGACTCGTCCCTGTGTAAGAACATTTGTTGAAAACAGCACCTTCTGTTTCCTGAGAGAAAAACTGTACTTACAAACATTCACCTGTCATTCACGTTCATTTGGAACTGTTACAACAAATAAATGAGCTCATTAGTATAACATGCAGATCTGCCAAACTAGGCCTGCAAGCACAACTCATGGAACTATTTAACAGAACATAGACTAGAAGCTGTTGCAACTGTTACCTCTTGAGAGTATGCAGCTAGCATGGACCCAGATCTGTCCGTCTGTATACTTCATTGCGACCGTAATTTCAACCGAGTTGGCAAAACAGCAGAAACAAACTAGACGACAGGCTATTGCCTATTTAGCTTCGACTCCCCGAGTGACACAAACGGTATTTTGTGATCAGACACATTAACTATATACAGCAACTGACCAAACAGCTGTGAGGGAACTAAAATAACTCAATTGATAATCTGGATTAGATTAATATAGAAGCCAAGCTGATAATAACATTACTAGCCACCTAAAGTTAATGAAGTGCCGCTTGCAAGAGAATGAATAGGTGCAAGACATGGTGTTACCTAGCTACCGGCAAAGTACACAGCTACAGTGAATGCGGAACAGTTAATACAGCTAGCGAAACTACACTAGAAACGATTACACGAATGCCTGATAAATATGTATGCAAATATGTCGTATTTCCTTGAACAAGTTGTATGATTGTAGACATATGTGAAACTGACCAAAGCAAAGGATTGAAATAGATTGTGAGACGTTACATTTCACGAATACCCACCATGTTGGCTTGGGCAGGCGGAAGAGAACTAGAAATGCTCCGACCGGAAGTTTCTCTGAGAAACAGAAAGTAAACAGCGCTGACATTTTTGTAATGTACCACTGCTACAAACACTGCCCACTACTGATATCTATCCGTCCACAGTGCAAAGAAAACACTATAATTCCACTTGTGCAGTTGACACAAAAATAATCACTCTGGGGTGTAAATTCGTTTCCTTAATTACGTGAAATAAGACATACAGCTCGGTCAGAGACTTTTATGGCTGGATTTAGTCTAGCCTTGCTCTGTAAAATGCAGAGGTGAAATACAAACAAATCATATGAACTATGCTGAGTTGGGCCATGTTTACTACTTTAGGGAAATTTGTAATTAAGACCTAATTTTCCAGGTGAAGAGGGTTCATAACAAACCAGTGATGAGTGAAAAAAGATTGAAAACCTTAATTATCAATTAAGGTCTCTGTTTAGTTGAAATTAATTTTGCGTGGTCATAAACTGTAAGAACTTCCAAAACCACTGTACACAGTCGTATACTAATAGTTTGTACTTATTACACCTCTAGTATAAAGTACATTGTGTAAAATACATCCAGAATATCTGGGGTTTATTCTTGAAAATAAAATGTTAGTTGCAATAGTTTGTTAATCTGAGTTTCTGGATCATTCTGCATCTTACAGTTTTGTCTAAACAGGGTAAGACTGTGATGTACTCAAAATAAACTGTTTTACAAAACTTATGGCAACTAAAATGTTTTCAGTACTAAATACACCAGAATGTTTTTATGTGTATGGCTATTTATGACAAAATACTGCCTGAACATTCTCCTGCCGTCCCCAGTAATGCAATGTTCCTCACTAGCTTTGTCTATAGACCGAATTGTCTATAGAAATAACAATGCTCAGGACATCAAGCCACACCCAATCTATTACCTGATAATAAAACAGTTGCAATATACTACAAAATTCTGTTTCCCTACATCTTAATAGATCCTGTGGATTAAAATTCCCATTTCACTGGGGTATAAAGATGACACATCAACCTCGTCTATTAAAATGGGGAAAGTATGAGTTATTGTCCTTCATTAATTACACAACGGCTGGTAAAAAAAATTCACTCCTGAAAACATCTGCTATTACGGCCATAACATAGAAGGTTAAATCAACTGTAGCTGTGATGAATCTTCCTGTACAAGGACAAGTGTATTTTGCAACCCCACAAAGTGAGGATGGTGGTTTGAAAGCTAAAAAAAACAAAACAAACAAAATAACACTCCATGGATCACAGTTGAAAAATTGCAAAATAGGTTGAATCTTGTCACCAAGACTTGAAAACTACCATTATACACCAACTCAAATGGCAAAAAAACGATTTGGACATGAAGCTAAAACGCCGGTGATCTCATTTACTAAATGAAGGGGCATTCATTTTTTCCACAGTCTTTTTTGCTCATCAAGCGTGCTAATTACTTTGAAGGGAACCGTGTAGAGACTGGATATGCTCTGCCATAAATTACACTATGGCCCATTAGAATGTACTGTGATGCAACAAAAGCAGACACACTCAAAAGAAAGGTTAAGAGAGATTTTTTTTAATTTGTTTTACATAAAAAAGGGTGCAAACTCGAGTTTCCCTTTAAAGTGTGGAGGGAATAAAAAGTGAATTTGTAAGGTTACATGTGACACGACTCACATTAATCCTCAGGAAAATAGGCATTTCAGATAAAAAGATTAAGGACCTTTATCTTTCTGCAACTTAAAAAATGTAAAAGAATAAAAGCAAGAAAACAAAACAGGGGATGGGTCCTTCATTCATGAAGCCCTTAACTAGGTTAAACCATTCAAATACATTTTAGAAGTAACATTCATATTTCAACACAATAATATTCATAATACAGCTGTAAGATTAAACTTGTAATCAACTGCCAGAGCCAGAGTATGTGATGGAGAAGGGGCTGGGATAAACTCTCGTGGTACTGTACAATTCTGTTTTCCACCGTTTGAAAGAAAAACCAGTATAACTTTTGTTTCTTCCTTTTTTCTTTTTTACAGAATCCAACTGGTCCCCCCCAAAAAAAACTATAATGGTGAACTCTGTACAATTTACAATTTCAAATGGTCATCACAATATTGCAATCATGTGTCACACAGACTTCTCTCCCAAATATAATATGCAGTCAAACCCCCGCCAAAAAACTCAACAGCACAGTGACAGCGCCAGAGAACCCCCTCCCCACAAAAAGAAAAACCTGTCATTTCTCTCAATTCCTTTCTCTGCTGCTATAAGGATATAAAAGCTATTTTGACACATGCAGGAAAGAAATTGTGAATAACAAGACACTAAGTCAATTGAAAGCAATTAGCTCTGACTGACAGGAAGGTGTAGTAGTACTCTATTAGGAATGACAAGAAATAATATTGGAATGTGCTCTGGTGATGACTCCAAAAAAAAAAAAAAAATTGGTGTCAGGCCGTTGTACAGCTCTATTATGGCTAGAGAGAATAACTTTGTATGTATGCTTGGCTTCGTGTCCATACATCCACTAAGGGAAGCCCTTACATTAAATAGACAGCCATCTTCTCCAGAAAAGCCATGCAAATACATACTATAGCAAATATTGATCCTTCTAGTCAGGCTGTGGATGGGGAAGTTGAGGAAACTAGAATGCACATATCAATTTGAATTATTCATGTTTATCATCTGTTACAGCAAAAATTGCAAGAGGAAATGTGATTCAATGCCAGAATTTTACCACTGTTTAAGGTTGGAAAATCATGTTGGTTACAGAATTATCAAAGTATACAAGTGACATTACACTCCATACTATAATTTGTCAACTGAAATTAAAAAAAAAGTGTGATAGACATGAAATAAAAAGACAAATAAACGATCAAATGTTTCAATAATTACCTTTCAAATTATGTAATTAGTCTAAGCCACATCAAGGACACAATATTTTAATTTGCTAGTTCCAAACATTAACAGTTAACTTGCTTGTTCCAAACCTCAACAGTCCTTGTATTCTCTTTAAACATTACAGATGTGTGTAAAAAAAGCCCAAAGGACAGTGGGGCACAAGGTGATATTTAATCAGAATTCTAGTTTCCATTTCCCTGGCACAGGTGAAGGCGGTGTTGGATAGTAGTCATTATAATGGCAACAACAACATAAGGAAGCCATTCTCTAGATGTCCGTCTCACTACATTTAACAATACTTTACACGTTCAAAGGGATCCGGTACATTACAGTATAACTGATGGCTAACATAGGTAAACGAAAAGTGTTTCTCAATACGTCCCTGGGAGAAACCCAGTGGAAACATTTCTGTTAGAGTCTAGCATTAACAAAAAAACATTTTTCATCTATTTAGGGATTTGGTGATTGGCTGAATGGGGTGTTAGCGCTGGGCTGGAACAAAAATGTACAGTCAGTCTGAGGGACCCCCTTCCTCCCAACAGCATACCGAGCAACACTGGTTTGATTAGCCTGCCAGAAACCCCTACACCCAGCAGGTGGAGATATTCTGCTAGCAAACTCTCTGAAATCAACCTTTGTTCAGCAGTGACTGATGTCCTTGAATGACTGGGTGCCAATCCTACTCTATGCAAAACCAGTCACCCACAGACACACAATGGAAGCAAGCTAGACAGCCTGACCCTGCTCTTGAACACCAGCCAAGAGGCACTAATGGTGCATCACTGAGGAAAACCAGTCATTCAAAAAGGCTTCTCACCATTATCGCCTCAAAGCCATTTCTGGGAGGGGGGAACAACATACTGCTCTAAAAACGGTCAACAGAAACCTTTTCATTAGATTCATCATATTCAAGTACTCTCAACACAATAACTTAGACCCCATACGAACTCGTTTGAGTCACAATGGGAGAAAAAAAATAACAATTCTACAATATCATTACGCACAGTTAGCACGCTTCCTCCTAGAGGTCAGTTGAGCCGGTTGGCGTTCTCTCAGGCATTATGCCTCCATCAGGAACGGCCAGCCTGGGTCACGTTCAGCAGCACTACCTGAACTTGTACAATAACAACACAGCTGACTGTCCGTTGCAAAAAAATGTTTTGCTACGACGTGCCCCACTGAACATGACCCTGGTCAACGTGACATCCGCGTCGGACACCCCGCCAGGAGGCGACACGTCACTTCATACATTTACGCCCGGCGTGCGCACGTCTGCGTGGACATCTCATGGCACAGGGGAAACGGGCTGAACAAGGAACGGACCTACACAGGGTTAAATATAGGTCTGGGCAGACCTGGCAGGTAAGGCCGCTACAACGGGTGACAGTGAAGTACAGCAATCACAGAAGTATGGAGAAGGCCAGATCCTCTCAGGTCAACAACAGTGGGTCAACAAATGTAGTGCAGTCAAAAGTCTAGCTTTCGTCCCCCCCGTCCTTCTCCCATGATTCATGGCCATTTGGAACAGAAAAATAATATGTACTCACATTTGAAATTCACATTAGCTATTTTATATATATAAAATAGCTAAATAGCTATAAAATAGCTATATATATATATAAAATGAACATAATTACATAAAACTTGAATGTCACTCCAATGGAATTAATGCTATGGAAAGGCATTATGAGGACAGGCAAAGTGACACTGTCAATGTCAAGTCTGTTGTTAGTTCAAGGCAATCCTCTATGACACTTTCAACAAGAAAGAAACTGTAATATTAAACAGTAAATAAAAATTACAGTATACACAGATTTTCATTAGGTACTTTTCAATATCTTTGAGGCAATCCCAGGATTCCATTTGGGACATTTTGGGGACCTGGCATTTGGGATCATTCATCGTTATCATTAGTGGTCACAGAAGATGCTTCGCAGCACAGGGCAAATACACAGGAGAAAGACGGCAAGAGAACGTGAGAGAACATTCACTCAATGACAGTGAACGTCAATTCCATGAGACCAGAGGCATATGCATGGCGCTGCAATAATACACACGTCGCAAATAGAGATCGAATGTACAAAGCTGACATGGCACTCAATTCTGCACACCAGTTCCGAAAATAACACGGCAATCTATTGAAGGAACCTTGACAGTTCCACCTGGATACAGCAGCTGACATCTCTGAACCACCGGCAGAACCTACTCCATTGATCCAGCCAGTGGGTAAGCAAACGCCACATTGACTGGTGTTACATCATTAATGAGGGACTATAGATGTCACGTCAATATAGTTAAGCCCGGCAGCACATTGCACTGTCTTGGTTCTGCTGGGTGGCGGTTTGGTTAAGGCATTAGGACAGAAGCGCTAAGCACTGGTGGTATCTGGTGCTCAGAATTAAAGACTGGCACTCAGAACTGTCTTGCTTGCTTCTCTCCTAAGCGTGCAGTGTAGAGGAAAGCCTAATAGTTTGATACCATGCGGACATTGTTACACTGAAGTCCAAACCTTTTATAGAGGCATAGCAGTTCCAAGTGAGAACGGTCCATAATTTATATGTGGTCAGTAGCCGAAAAGCTTTTCTCTCCCAGCACTTGGACAATCTTCTAAATTCCCCCATACACACACACACTCTTCTCACGTACATTCAGTGTGTGTGTGTGTGTGTGTGTGTGTGTGTGTGTGTGTGTGAATGAAAGAGCAGGAGGCTGAGAGGCGGAAATTAATCTGATTTGTTCATCATTAAGCCCATCGACAAGTGTCAAGCGTAAACTGATCGCGAATGCCAAAGGGACCAAATAAGCACAGGAGACTTGAGGAGCAGCGTACTGAAGAGGCTGGCTGCAGCATCGGAGTGCTTTAAAACAAGCAGCTTGTATAGAATCTGTCAGACAACACAGAAGACGCTGCACGGCTCCATACTCCATTGTTTCAGGACTACTCCCCACATCGCGCGGTCTCTGGTCCCTTCGGGGGAGGTTTCAGCGGTCGTAGGTCACCTTGTTCTTGCTGGGACTGAAATGAGTCCGAGAGCCGACACACACAGGTGGAAACATGGAGTTAACCGTTGTTTCTAATGCTGCTTCGGGGGCAGGGTGTACATTCAGTCGGATTTGAGGAATGACAAAAGAACTGTGCTCACATCTAATCAGTTGGAAAAACAGACAAGACTTGTTCTCAGGGAAAACTGTGAGGTGGGGGGGCGACGCCACCATTAAAAACAACTATCGATAAGAAGACAGAAACCAAAAAGTGCAAATGCCGCCACTATCGCTCAGTCTCTGCTAAATCCCAAAACTGAAGATCCCAATCCCAGCTAAAACAGGGCCCGCAAATATTCCCAATCATCGGGGAGGAAAAAGAAAAACATCTAAAAGGAAATCCCACGGAGAGGCAGCCACACTTGTAGGAGGGTTTTAGTGGCCGTGGTAGTGGGGCGACAGGGTGGTTGGGGGGGTAGTTGAGGAGTGTACATGTCACAACTCAACACTCCCCAGGTCATCTTGGTTGGTCTGAATGGGACTTGATTTTGTCAACCAGATAAGAGCCAGACTTCTGAACAATCCAGCTGTGGCACTGATCATTTTTGTCGCGGAGTGTTCTTCTTCCGTTTTCGCCTGAAGAAGCAGCAGCACCTGTGGATAGACAGACTGGTTAGAAACAAGCTGACATCTATAACTGATTGGGCCGGGTTTTGAAGGCAACAAACTCAGTGAAAAATGGGATAAATCACTGATGGACTACCGAGTTAAAAATGGTGAGCTGCTGGAGTAATATAACAAGAGTGTAACCCTACAAAAGCTGAATTTGATTTGTTAATAGAACAAATGGCAGTGTTCAGAGCTTCAACTGGCCTGAGGGGTTTGAAACAAGGGCCTGGTGCCATGCGGATCAGCCAAGTCAGGAGACCAGCCTTGTCCTGTCATTCTTGGATGAAACACTGAAAACTGCAGCACTAGTCAGACAACTTGGCTGAAGCTCAGACCGACCTGAAGCCAGGTTACAAGAACACACAGGTGGAAGGGTGTCATAGGGGGGTTATGGTGTTTTACGTTATCTGTCCCTTCTAACTAACATAACATCTAGAAGGGTGGCATCGACATGATGAGGCTGACTCTGGGCTTCGGAAGAAACAAGAACTACATCTAAAAGTAGAATTAACACGAAGAGACTAACCCTGGGAAGAACCGAGAGCGTGTCTGAGGTAAAAGGACAAGCGATTAAAAACAGTGGTGGGGACATAGAGCAGAGGACACAGTGAAGATGACTGTCACTATTACAAGCAGACAATCACAGGCCCACACACAAGACAATGGCTGACTACTAATAAAAAATACATGACTTCTTTTTATAAAGCACGGTTTTGAGATGGGAAAACGGTGCTCAGTTGCCTCGCTAGGTAGAGGTAAATATTTAAAGATGCTTGCATGTTCAATAAACCCTTTCAGAAACACAAGTAGTTTTTTCTCAAAAGTTCTTCCCCCAAAATAATAGATTTTAATAAAATTTCAGAACAAACACGTTCTCAAAATGGTTCATGATCTCAATTTGATTACCAGATGGATGTAATCTCTATCTTACAGCTGAATTGCACGATAGCCTCAGAAGGCATTTGTAACCCACACAAGCCTACAACAGTAGTAGTAATAACTACGGTGCTCAAATAAAATTAAGGGAACACTTAAATCACACGCCGGGCCTCAATGAACGAAATAAACAAAGATCTAAATCTTTACTATACATTGTATTTTTCGTTGACAACAAAATGACATAACGGTCAAAGCAAACCAAAATGACAAACCGATTAAGGGCTGGATTCTGGATTCAAACAAAAATCAACAGTAAACAACAGAAAACTTTGGCTGTTCCAACTTCAGCTGTGAATTTCATTACGGCAACTCATAATATAACTCAGTAGTGTGGATGGCTTCCACGTGTCTGTATGCACTCCTGACAACATCTGGGCAGGCTCCTGATGAGACAGTAGATGGTGTCCTGGAGGATCTCCTCCTAGACCTGGATCAGTGAGCTCCTAGACCTGGATCAGTGAGCTCCGGGACAGTCTGTGGTGCTACTTGGCGGGTCGGATGCACTGATGCATGATGTCCCAGAGGTTCTCAGTTGGATTCAGTTCTGGGGATCTGGGAAACGTGAGGGCCAGTCAATGGCATCAATGCCTTCGTCATCCAGGAACTGCCTACACACTCTGGCCACATGAGGCTAGGCATTGTCTGGCACCAAGGGGAACCCAAGGCCCACAGCACCAGCGTAAGGTCTGATGATGGGTCTGAGGATTTCATCCAGGTACCAAACAGCAGACCATTGGCTAGCATGTGTAAGTCTAAGCGACCCTCCAGGGATTTGCCTCCCCAGACCATCACCGACCAATCACCAAAGCGGTCATACTGGATGATGTTGCAGGCAGGATAACTTTCACCATGGCATCTCCAGACTCTTTCATGTCTGTCACGTGCTCAGTGTGAACCTGCTCTCGTCTGTGAAGAGAACAGGGAGCAAATGGTGGACCTAACAATTCTGGTGTTCTCTGGAATGTGCCAATCAAACTGCATGGTGCTAGGCTGTGAGCCCTCAGGCCACCTTCATGGATTCGGGTTCTGACAGTTTGGTCAGAAACATGCACACCAGTAGCCCACTGAAGGTCTTTTTGTTAGGCTCGGGCAGTGTTCCTCCTGTTCCTCCACGCAAAAGGAGCAGAGACCGGTCTTGTTGATGGGTTGATGCACTTCTACGGCCCCATCCAGCTCTCCGTGTGTAACAGCCTGTCTCCTGGTATTTCCTCCATGCTCTTGAGACTACTGGGAGACACATCAAACCTTCTTGTGACAGCACGTATAGATGTGCCATCCTGGAGGGTTTGGACTACCTGTGCAACCTAAATGGGCTGCAGGTACCACCACCTGCAAAACCATTTCCTTTTTGGGAGTTGTCTATCCAGTGCACCTGTTATCACTTTCATTTGCACCAAAACAGTTGACGTTAATTCATGATTGCTCATGCTTCCTAACTGAACAGATTGCTATCCCTGAAGTTAATGACTTGGTGTGGTACTGTGATGATTACGTGTTCCCTTAATTTTTTTAGCAGCTTATTTTAAAATACTTATATCTCATGTAAGAGAAGCCTCACTGTCATAAGTGTGTGCTAGTGAACTACCGCATTGAACCCCCCCGGTCGGCAAACCTAGAGGACTCCCCCGGTCGGCAAACCTAGAGGACTCCCCCGGTCGGCAAACCTAGAGGACTCCCCCGGTCGGCAAACCTAGAGGACTCCCCCGGTCGGCAAACCTAGAGGACTCCCCCGGTCAGCGACCCTATTGAACACCCCTGGGCCCAGCATCCCATGCCGGTCCACTCCCTGTCCTGTCCCATGGGGATGATGTGGACTAGGAGAGAGGGACTCACCACAGGTTGAGCATTTTCACGCAGCTACAGAGAAGAAAGAAAAAAAGAGTATAGAGAGAAAACACAGATTAATACAGTGAAGCACAGAAGACAATGGGACAGACATCATGCCACACACACACACACACACACACACACACACACACACACGTTCATGGGGGCTACCATTCTTTGGTTCTAGATCTAACTACACCTAGTTCTAATTTGTTCTTAGAAAACCAAACGGTCAAGTGTAATCTTAATTTCTGACTACAACACATCACTGAAACTCAAAAACAAGAGCAAGACTTTCAAATTCATTTCTCGAAGGGGATGTAGAAAGAATTACCAGAGAGCAGGAGGATGGTGAGAAAGAAAATAACACTCGGTGAAAAAGAGATCTTTATGCCACATTGCTATGGAAACCCTGTTGTCACATACATTTAATGTTGTTTGCTGGGGCCAAGGCATTCAATGCGATGAACGCGAAGGGAGAAGCAGGCTTGATGATTAGGCGAGTATCAAAAGGCCAGAGGAAAATGTCAATAGGTTATGTGAGCACAGCGCCAGAGGAAAGATCTAGGACTAAAAGGGATACACGCCACAGTAAACAATTGGAGCCGGAGGACGCTCGAAATGGACAATGGTAGATAAGATTTGATCAAAGAAACTTAAGCGTGCTATGGTAGCATTCACTGTGTTTGGTATGATACGGCGATATCATCCCTAACGACACACTAGTAGGTCTTCATGTAGTTTTGTGGTAATGCTACAGTAGATTCTATGACATGATGGGCACTGAGTTTCCCATTACTCTGCTCTTGCTGTACTAACCCTAGAAGAGGTGAGAAGACAACTGATGGGGGATAAAGATGAGGCCCAACCTTACCAGGACAATGGATTGTATTAGACCAGCAGACACATGCTTGGATACCAGGAAGCAAGAGACACAAAATGGACAATGCAGGGATAGACCTGAAAGTATTCAGGACACCTTCGCTTTCCCCATATGTTGTCTTATATAGACTTCATTTATATTTGACAACATTTATATTTTGCCAGCAATCTACACACAATACCCCATGATGACAAAGCCAAAACAAATTTTACTAATATGCAACTATTTATTGAGAAAAAAATATAATCCTACATACATATAGGTATTCAGACTTTGATCACCCTTTTGAGGTGCCTCTAGAACCTAAACTGGAGTCCACCTGTGATGAATTAAATTGATTGGACATGATTTAGCACATTTTAGGTCCAACACATCACATGAACTCCTACACGCCGAGATCCACACAAGGTCCCACCCTGCACTAGAACCCCTATACTGCCGAGACTCAATTGTATTGAGGAATAGATATGGGGAAGGTTATGAAAAATGCATTGAAAGTTCCCAGTAGCATATTGGGCTCAATTACGGTGAAATGGATGAAGACTGGAACCACCAAGACTCTTCCTAGAGCTGTCCGAATTTTCAAACTAAGTAACTGGACAAGAAAGACTGTGGTCAGGGAGGTGAAGAACAACCATTTGCAGGACTTCAAACATGCCTTGGTGGAGTGTTCAGACAGAAGTCCGGTAGACAATGCATATGCAATCTGAAGACCTCTGAGAGCATCAGGAATATGATTAGCAGGTCTAATGAGACTAAAATCAAACTGTTAGGCCTGAGTGCCTAACATCTGAAGAAGACAAAGTAACGCCCATCACTTATAGAATACCATACCTACTGGAAAGCGTGGTGGCGGGAGCATCAAACTACTGGGATGCTTCTCAGCAGCAGACACCTGGAGACTGGTCAAGATGGAGGGAACTGAGTGAAATGAAGAAAACTGGATCCAGAGTGCAAATGCTTTCAGAATGAGCTCTTCTGACAGAGCTTGAGAGAATCCACAAGAAAAAAATTGGGAAAAACTGTCCAAACCCAGGGGTGGGAAGGATGAAGACTTGATGCTGTGGTCACTGCCAAAGGCACTTCTAAAAATAATCGCAATAATTACCTACTTATGTACATACTTATGTACATGATATACAGTTACAGCTAAAGTATTCATATCCATGCCAAATTTTGAACAATAGTGAATTTGTTTTTGACAACACATTTTAATACAAATGCACTATAGCCCAAAATTTGGCATTGGTAAGAATATGTACATGATATATTAGTTTTACAATATCAATAAACTGGCACATACTTCATAAGATTTGTTCTCACTTTGTCATAATGGGGTATAGTGTTTAGACTGATATAAAAAGACCAATTACAAGTCTATGACAACAAAATATAGAGAGAACGGGCCTGAATACTTTCTGAAGGCATTGCATATGCAGGGGCAAAGTTCTGAAAGAGAGAGCAAAAGACAGAGCGAAAGAGAACGAGAGCGCAAGAACGAGAGCGAGGAATAGGGAACGAAATAAGAGGTTCCAGGAAGTGGATTCTCAACCCCCATAATATTACTGTTATTACTGGGCAGTGTAGACATGTTCTTCCCAAAATGCTAAACAAATTAGTAGGTTGATGTAGTGATCATTGGTTAATCCCTTTTAAACCTGTGTTCAAAACAAGGGCAAAAAAATATTGTTTGAATAATAAACCTTTTTGTTGGGAATAGTGGTAGTAGCAAAGTGTTTTGCTTGTGACACAAGACTGATGGAACATTAATTATTTGGACAACTACTGACATATACGATGCCTGATCAGGACACAGCTAGCAAAATAAATAAACAACATAAAAACCACCATTGGGGAAAATATTGCTATATTGTTTTATTCATTCCAGTTCAGATTTTTTTTTTTTAAGACTGAACATAAACCACATTTTCCCCACTATCAAATGGGTTACAAAAAGGTTTTGACACTACCCAAGCCAGAGGAACAAGCTTGACAGTAGGCTAAAATGCCTGCAGTTGCTACTGTTTGAAGTGTACAGTTTAGATAACAAAAATGGTGATGCCAGAGAAGCGACAATGTTTAGGTGTAGGCCACTGGTGAGGAGGATAGGGGAGGAGACAGGGCGGCTGGAGAAGACAGCATGGCAGGCAACTGAGACAACGAACCAAAAACAGGGCCACCACAATGACAACAGACATGTCCACGTCGTGTCTTAGCACGGTGCACACAGGTGCATCTTTAAGTCCCAGAATGGCATCAGTCTAATGAAGTTCAGCATCAAGACCTGAGACCAACAGCACAGCCAGTCCTTATGGGATTTAAGACAGTCCCGAATGGTTACGTGTGATGCAGCCGTAACAGGCACCATGGATTTGCACCTTGAATTTAAAGAACGGTTGGCAGTTTAAAATGATCAAATCCAGGTCGGGAGGATGTTCACAGAGTAGCCATCCTGTTACCCTGCAGTCAAACTGCATTCTGGTTGATTAACTCCAATATAGTGTTATTTTTTTTCATACAATGCTGCTAGAAATCTACACGACCTCCTACTGGTGTCCCTCTCCGCAGGTAGGCCTTCACCTTTCAGATTTAGAACTGTGTGGGCATGAGATGAATATGGTAAAGCAAATGTTGCCAACATTGGTAATTCCTCAACTTGAAAATCAAATGAGATAAGGAAGCTAGTAACAACAATTACTATGGCTGAAGTATCTATGCAAATGAAATTGCTGGCATGTCACTTCCTGGAGCCATAACCGCAGAAAGACGGGGCAGGCCAGTCAACTCCCTGGAAGCCAGTAAGAGATGGGGAGACGAAGACAAAGCAGAGGGAGTAATGGTGGAAAGAAAAAAAATGGTGGGGGGTTAAAGGAAGGCGGCTGAGTGTAGGAGTTCATACATACTTTGCCTCATCCACTACCTCCACCTCGGCCTGGGCTGTGATTGGTGCATTGGAGTGGGCCGCAAGAGGGTCATCCACATTAAGCTCCCCATTGGTCGAGCTGACCACCTGTGGCACACAGAGAGAGAATCCGTTCAGGTGGAGTCACGGACAGTTTCCACCTGCAGGGAAGTTTGCCTGTGTTGAATACCTCCAAGTAACACCTTAATTTAATAAAAAATAAGTGTTAATTTCAAGTGTAACATTTTATTCATTTTCTCAAGCTTTGTCTAGGCCTTGTAGGTCTAAAATTACAATGGAAACAATCCTCTATGTAATCATCAACAGGTAAGGGGAAAGGGTGCTGAATAAAAACCTTACAGCACTCAAGTATTCTATACTGAAGCCCTAAAATGCAGCCAGGAAAGGACATACTGCATGACAGCCTTTACTTGTGATGACACTCCTTAATCAAAAGCCTCCCCTGCTGAACGTAGTCCATCTGCCATGCAGCCTGCATTCTTATCACCGTGCTGTGAGACCTGGCAGCGGGACTGGGCCAGCTGTGACCTGGCAGCGGGACTGGGCCAGCTGTGACCTGGCAGCGGGACTGGGCCAGCTGTGACCTGGCAGCGGGACTGGGCCAGCTGTGACCTGGCAGCGGGACTGGGCCAGCTGTGACCTGGCAGCGGGACTGGGCCAGCTGTGACCTGGCAGCGGGACTGGGCCAGCTGTGAC
>JACXGJ010005860.1:0-37044 GCA_016801105.1 Esox niger | reverse complement strand
GTGAATAAGGAGGATATCTGTGAATAAGGAAGATATCGGTGAATAAGGAGGATATCGGTGATTAAGGCGGATATCGGTGAATAAGGAGGATATCGGTGATTAAGGAGGATATCGGTGAATAAGGAGGATATCGGTGAATAAGGTGGATATCGGTGAATAAGGAGGATATCGGTGAATAAGGAGGATATCTGTGAATAAGGAGGATATCGGTGAATAAGGAGGATATCGGTTAATAAGGCACATTGATCGCAATGGGTCAATGCTGCATTCAATGCTGTACAGAGATTCAAGAGATACTTTTAGGGTTAATTCATGCTATTCAAAAATGCTATTTGAAACTGTTAAAAGTATATTTATGTTCCAGTCATGGCTATAGCCAAGCTATTTCCACTGACCACCAAATTATATACTTAAGGGATAAACATGAAAGTCTGAACATTACCTTATAAATAATTGATGATGAAATGGAATGAGGCATAGCCTTGTTCCTTTGAAGCCTATTAATCAAATTGTCCCACAATAGGACTGACGAGAAGAACGTTGCCAGCCTGCAGGTGTCGATTTATAGGCTTAAAAGGAATAACACACAATTTAACACAAGCAACCATTTATTTGTAGACAACATGGGTGTCTGTTTATATTTACTTGTTTTATAGTAAGTATGCTTTTTCATGTTTTGGTTGCTTGCAGACAAGGCAGTCTGTCATTAATTTGATTTATTATAAATCTGCCCTAAACACCTATTGCTGTTTCAAAGTATGCAAACCCCTTATGCTTCTATATACAGTGGGGCAAAAAAGTATTTAGTCAGCCACCAACTGTGCAAGTTCTCCCACTTAAAAAGATGTGAGAGGCCTGTAATTTTCATCATAGGTACACTTCAACAATGAGAGACAAAATGAGAAAAAAAATCCAGAGAATCACATTGTAAGATTTTTTATAAATTTATTGGTAAATTCCTTGGTAAAATAAGTATTTGGTCACCTACAAACAAGCAAGATTTCTGGCTCTCACAGACCTGTAACTTCTTCTTTAAGAGGCTCCTCTGTCCTCCACTCATTACCTGTATTAATGGCACCTGTTTGAACTTGTTATCAGTATGAAAGACACCTGTCCACAACCTCAAACAGTCACACTCCAAACTCCACTATGGCCAAGACCAAAGAGCTGTCAAAGAACATCAGAAACAAAATTGTAGACCTGCACCAGGCTGGGAAGAATGAATCTGCAATAGTTAAGCAGCTTGATAATCTCCCTCGATCCGGGGCTCCACGCAAGATCTCACCCCATGGGGTCAAAATGATCGGTGAGCAAAAATCCCAGAACCACATGGGGGGACCTAGTGAATGACCTGCAGAGAGCTGGGACCAAAGTAACAAAGGCTACCATCAGTAACACACTATGCCCGCAGGGACTCAAATCCTGCAGTGCCAGACGTGTCCCCCTGCTTAAGAATGTACATGTCCAGGTCCGTCTAAGGTTTGCTAGAGAGCATTTGGATGATCCAGAAGAGGATTGTAAGAATGTCATATGGTCAGATGAAATCAAAATAGAACTTTTTGTTAAAAAAAAGAAAGAAAGAATTCTGAGTTGGAGGAGAAAGAATGCTGAGTTGCATCCAAAGAACACCATACTACTGTGAAGCATGGGGGTGGAAACATCATGCTTTGGGGCTGTTTTTCTGCAAAGGGACCAGGACGACTGATCTGTGTAAAGGAAAGAATGAATGGGGCCATGTATCGTGAGATTTTGAGTGAAAACCTCCTTCCATCAATCAGCAAGGACATTGAAGATGAAACGTGGCTGGGCCTTTCAGCATGACAATGATCTCAAACACACCGCGCAGGCAACAAAGGAGTGGCTTCGTAAGAAGCATTTTAAGGTCCTGGAGTGGCCTAGCCAGTCACCAGATCTCAAACCTATTGAAAATCTTTGGAGGGAGTTGAAAGTCCGTTTTGCCCAGTGACAGCCCCAAAACATTACTGCTCTAGAGGAGATCTGCATGGAGGAATGGGCCAAAATACTAGTGTGTGAAAACCTTGTGAAGACTATCAGAAAATGTTTGACATCTGTCATTGCCAACAAAGTGTATATAACAAAGTATTGAGATGAACTTTTGTTAATAACCAAATTCTTATTTTACACCATAATTTACCAATAAATTCATAAAAAATCCTACAATGTGGTTTTCTGGATTTATTTTATCATTTTGGCTCTCATAGTTGAAGTGTGCCTATAATGAAAATTACAGGCCTCTCTCATCTTTTTAAGTTAGAGAACTTGCACAATTGGTGGCTGACTAAATACTTTTTTGCCCCACTGTACACACCGAGAGGAAGGAAATCTCAGAGAACTTCAGGAAGAGGTCATGGGAAGGCTGTACAACCATCTAAAAAAAATGGAGATCCATCAGCCCACGGTGAGGCTAATGATTTACAAATGAAGAGCATTTACCATAACCCCAACTTGACCTAGAAGTGGAAGCCCTTCCATATACACACCGATCAGCCATAACATTATGATCACCTGCCTAATATTGGGTAGGTCCCTCTTTTGCCACCAAAACAGCCCTGACATGGTCATGCACTTTCATTGTACACACCTGATTTTACTTACTGCTCTTATCTTGCCTTATTATCACACACTATTGCATTCATGGTGAACATGACAATCGCTGTAAACTATCGAAAGAGACCTTTCCGTATGATGCCTTGAATTGTGAATTGAGCATTGTTCTGCTACATGTCTATGATCGCTCTGACAATACAACCATTGTTGCCAAATTCTTGCTGGTGACTCATTTCAGCACCTCACAACCTTTTGTAAGCTCCGCTGCCCACTGTTCAAATATCACAACTGGTGCCCGAAAGTCTCAGATTGACACGATCGTCCCTCAAACTCTCGGACCTATGAACCTGCTTCCTTGAAGGATATGCTGTTAGGGGACACCTGATATTTTTCCTGACAGAACTGGCCACTGTTTTCCCTTTACTTGCGGGATGGGGTGCATGCAAAAGGGAGTCATTCTTATTGTAAACATGTGTGTTTACAGTCACAGTGGCTGATAGTTGTTTGCATATTTTAGTCTATTAAAAAGTCCTTTGCTATTAGTGTTGATATGAATCTAGTAGTGCTTCTATTAGTACCAGCACGTTCCACTCTGTTGAGCTCTGGATTTATTTGTTTTACAGAACCAGGTACTTCCCCATCCATCCCCTGTGTGTGTGTGTGTGTGTGTGTGTGTGTGTGTGTGTGTATGCGTGCGTTTTTTTTCTCAGGTCCTCGCTAGTCATGTGCGGGCTGTTTATTTGGAGGGACATTCAGGCTAGGTTAAGGTATGGTGTTTATTTGGAGGGACATTCGGGCTAGGTTAAGGTATGCTGTTTATTTGGAGGGACATTCGGGCTAGGTTAAGGTATGCTGTTTATTTGGAGGGACATTCAGGCTAGGTTAAGGTATGGTGTTAATTTGGAGGGACATTCGGGCTAGGTTAAGGTATGGTGTTTATTTGGAGGGACATTCGGGTTAGGTTAAGGCATGCTGTTTATTTGGAGGGAAATTCGGGCTAGGTTAAGGTATGGTGTTTATTTGGAGGGACATTCGGGCTAGGTTAAGGTAAGCTGTTTTCCCTTTCAATTGGTGCCCAGCTGAGACCTCCACAACCAAGTGAGGGGAGATCCCGACTTATTAGTAATCAAAATTAATCAAGGACACGGTATGAGTGAAAACCAATAGACACTCATTCCTCAGTGGAAATGGTTTGACAAATATGTGAAAAATGGTCATCAGCCACCGTGGAGAGTTGCTCTGTTTACACAGCTGGTTTATAAACCTATAGCTCCAGAAATGAAGAGAAGGTTTTGAGTGAGGCACAGAAGGGTTCAAATTAAGAGACCACTGCAAATTGAACGCTTCTGTTCCTCACTCAAAACATTCCTTTTCAAGTTTTTTAGAAAGGAAAGAAAAATCTTCAGTGGTTTCTGGAGCTGTATATACACACTGTCTCCAAGTGGACAATCTGTACTGGGTACATGTTTGGTAAAGAACTAGTCTAATTCAACATGGTCTTTATTGATCAACACTGCTGCTTTTTAAGTAACAAAACGGCTTTCTCAAATCTCCATGCAACATCACGTACACGTAGGCTACTGTAGCTAATTAAACTCAATGAATACTGATGAATACACACACACACAAACCATACCATTGCTTGGTTGTTTTCTGTTTAGCATAAAACCAATAATCTTATGGAGAGAGAAATCCAGAGAGAAATCCCCTGATGGGTGAGACTAGGAAACTCAGGGAGCCGGGCCAAACTTTTTAATTCCACTCTGCTCGCACAATTCAACAAGACCATAAATAACATCTAGTGACAATCAATAGGTGTAATGTTGCAGAATTATTGTTCAAATGAGATGAGTTGTTTCTCACTTTTACGTCCAATTGAACACAATTACAGTCGCTCAGAGTGTGGTTGATTGGGCGTCAGGCTTAATGGATCATCCCGGAGCCCTCTGTAGACTTGCCGCACCTCAGCGTGGCATTGTGGGTGGAGAAGGGGCGTAGAAAGCTCGGTTTCGATGTTCGGTTTCCATTCCCCTCCGTAGGCGTCAGGAGAACGCAGCCTCAGCAGGAGACAGGACAGAGAGAGGGAAGGAGGGAAGGCGAGGAATGAGGGAGGGGTGGTGTATTCCAGCATACACACACACACACACACACACACACAAGCAACATATAACACACAACAAACACAGAAACTCCAAAACGCCAAAATGTCTGGCCTCAATTTGACCCACTGGCCTGTATTTCAGAGTCCTGTTTGTAGAGTGAAGGCCGTGTGTGTGTATCCGCGTGGTGTGATGCCTGCGGTGGTTTCTGGAAGGGCACAATACATCAGTGAGAGAAAGGTCCCGTTTCTCTGGGCGAATAATCGTCTGACTCACCTTCACACGTCTCCCTGGGGAGGAGCGGATGGAGGGATGCAGAGATGTAGGGATGAAGAGCTAGGACTAGTCAAGGGGGAAAGAGGTGGTAATCAGACTGTGAGCGATTAGATAATACAAGGAGCGAATGAGAGAGTAAAGGGGGAGGAGAGAAAAGAGTAGAGGGGAGGGGTGAATCATTACCTCCTGTTGTAACCCTGTGTTTAAATACATTAAGACTTCTCACAACAAAGAACAGTCAAGGACAACTGAAGTGTTATTCATTGAGATCTGTGTCTCAGTGTGAATGAGGCCTATGGATAAGTGCCAAATAATGGCTGCTTCCTCTATCCAGGTGCTGGGTTTGTGAATAAAACAAAAGGCTGAAAACAAAGTCCTGAATTATTAAGATGGTGAAAGGCAGAGGGAATTCTAATCACAGAAATCACAACAAATTGGCTGCCCGTGCATCTTTGACCTGCTATCGGGTTAGACAAACAACATAGAAAATTGTGTTGGCTTCGGGAAATGATGTTGCCATGAATTCAGTTGTTTTTTCCAGAAGATTTTGGTTACTTGTTAATGTTCTTGTTCAGCTTGTGGACTGTGCTCTAGCGGTGGGTTAAGATCCAGCGTCAAACTCTCAGTTAAGAATATCTTTCCCTGTCTTTTCTAAACCTCTCACTGTCCTGTCTACTGAACATTATAATACATTGGGATTAGGCCGATTCAGTGCTCCAAAAAGAAAATCCCTCCAGTCTAGGTGGCAATCCCAGTCTTTTGTGGGAACATTCAACACTAACGTGTCATTTTGAAGTTTCAAGAAAAAAAAACCACAACGGATTTGTCAGATTTAGTGCCAGGTTGGCCCAATGTTCCAATTTCATCTTATGGACTGACACCTTTAGATTGTCCTGGACTATACTACACCTGAGGACTTCTAACCCTACCGGATCAACCGCCACAACTCAAACAGAAACTATAGATTGTCCATTTTGACAGAACTACCAAGGACCCAAATGGGTCTGTGTTTAGAGCAACCATCCCAACATCACAGACCCAGGAGCTGGTGTATTGTTGTACTCGGCCAGATGGGCCTATTGATTTTAACCACACTTCCTGTAGGATGGGGAGAGAATTTTAAAATGTTTTTTTTTTTTTATCGCAAAAAAGCTTATATGAGAAAAGTACAGAACACATGCTGAGAAAGAAGCTCAAAGGATACCCAACCATCTGGACTGGAGAATCCATACGAGCTGTAAACAGAGGAGCAAAATCTTTAAATCTCACTCTAGCGCTCCTCCATCCACTGCTCACTATTCACCTCACATACCATATCGACCCACCCCTGTCCCTCCCCACCCTCTCTGACCCCCCCATACAAACACACGTGCGGACAGGCACGAACATACACGTTTCTTGCAATGTACTTCCTCTGTTGTCTGAACCACAGTCTTAGCGATGGCCTTTTAATCTGCAGGTTTCCAGACCACTGTGTACAAATGTTCGGTTTAATTGTCAGGGGTCATTTCGGTTCGGAATTCATGCTGATCCGTGTCAGACATCACGACAGAACCGGACTGAAACCGCTCGACCACTACGTATCTGGCTCAAAGCGTTTTATTTTTTCCTAATCCGTTTTGCTCTTTGTTAATGTTTCACTCTCTGGGCTCCTGGACCTCTCTCTGTCTCTCATCCCCCAGTCTGTCTCTCTTTCCCTCATCCCCCAGTCTGTCTCCTTCATCCCCCAGTGTGTCTCTCTCTTTCCCTCATCCGTCAGTCTCTCTCTCTTTCCCTCATCCCCAGTCTGTCTCCCTTGTCCCCCAGTCTGTCTCTCTCTTTCCCTCGTCCCCCAGTCTGTCTCTCTCTTCCCCTCATCCCCCAGTTTGTCTCTCTCCCTTGTCCCCCAGTCTGTCTCTCTCCCTAGTCTCCCAGTTTGTCTCTCTCCCTAGTCTCCCAGTCTGTCTCTCTCCCTTGTCCCCCAGTCTGTCTCTCTCCCATGTCCCCCAGTCAATCTCTCTTTCCCTCGTCCCCCAGTCTGTCTCTCCCCAGTTTGTCTCTCTCTTTCCCTCGTCCCCAAGTCTGTCTCTCCCTTGTCCCCCAGTCTGTCTCTCTCCCATGTCCCCCAGTCAATCTCTCTTTCCCTCGTCCCCCAGTCTGACTCTCCCCAGTTTGTCTCTCTCTTTCCCTCGTCCCCAAGTCTGTCTCTCCCTCGTCCCCAAGTCTGTCTCTCTCTCTCCCTCTGTTTCCCTTCCTGAGCCTGAAGCCCTGACAATGGGGCAGTAAAATGCAACAAGCCTTCTGTGTCCCCCCCCCAACAGACCCCAAAATGCACCTCCACAGGGGTGTCGAATTTAATTGGACACCTGGATCCCAGAGAGCTTCGAAAATAGCCGTTCCTGTTATAAACTTTGCGAGGAGAGAGACAGAGGGAGAGAGACAGAGGGCAATGCTACACACATTGTCAGCCTCACTCTCGCTTTGTATTTGAGCGAGAGATGCTTCTTATTTCTGCCCGTCCTTGCATGACAATGGGATACAAATCCAGCTTAAGTTCATGACAGTGAAATGGAATTTTAAGTGCTTTGTGTTCCGAGTGCAAATCTCTAACACGCGCTAATGTCTGCACCAATCTCTCACACCGGCTGGATATATCCAAATGTAGTTCACTGTAAACTTCGCCGAATTAAAAAGAATGTACAGAGGATCAATAACCAAGATGGTTTTCAATCGTTTGGCAAATTGGTGTGATGGGAATGACTGGCCCATTGGAGAGTGGGCTGTGTAACGTCACTTCCACTGTATGAAGTAATGGCTGAAACTGCTTGTGGCTGAAAAGGCTTTCATAACTACATCTCCTGGACAGAAGACATTACATAAATGGTATCAAAGTAGTCATTTAAATCAATAAAATGTATTAGGTAACGAGCAGCATTGGCTTGGGTGCTTTGGACAAATCAACTTTTATTCAGGCTTTACCATTTGGCTCGTCGACATGCTTATACATCATTTTCGAAATGTTTGGGTTCCATTCAGAAATGGACTCGGAGCTTAATCGAGCATCGGACTAATTACGTGCGGCCGTAGTTCTGGGTGAACACAGATTGACTCTCTTGATCGACTGAGTTTCCTGTTCACTGAATTAACATGTCACCCTGCTGAGCGAATCCTTTGGGATTCACCCAGGTAGCTAAAACAAGTCTTTATGACTCATGATGACGGTGTAAACCTGTTACACTAAACCACCCCCTGTATTTGACTGAAATGGATTCTCCCTGACTGTCTCCACATGACCTAATATTTACAGTTCCTTCATATTGATTGGCCTCCGGAGGCAGAACGGGCCACAGATTCACTCCACCAAGCCAATCTATATCTCTTATTACCCCAGAGAACAGAATCACAACATAACAGAGCCCAATTAAACATTCACACTTGACTGTGCAGCCAATATAAAGATAATGAATTAGAGAAAGTTAAAGGGTAAATAAAAAGTTTAGAGGGGATTAATAGTTGGTCTATAGTTTTGACAGAGATATACATACTGTTGATTGAAAGGCAGATGCAGGCAGGATATATTAATCAGTAATCTTATGAAATTAGTTTATATAATGAAGCCACGAAAACAGTTGAAATGTTTAACATTTTGTCATAGCATACAAGTGAGCATTGGTGCACATGGGTTAAAACACCTCTTAGACCTGAAAGAAATGTGACCTTTATAAACACATTTAATGCAGGTCTGTGCCATATACATGTGATTAGACATTGTCTGAACTTGTTTTTTAATATCACACATTACAAACTGAGATGAGTCCTTGAATTGAAACAATAGCCCAGGTGGATGAAGAGACAAAGATTGGTCAATATCAGCAAGAAATCTATACTTTGGATATTAAAGTCGACACCCCCTTATTGAAAATACAGCTTGAAATCAAGACAAATCGTGTCAGATCTTTTTCGCCTTTAATAAGAGGAGAACGTTTGCACACAATATTTCTGATAATATATTGTATTGTTACTCACCAGATCTTATTAAAAGTGAGAAAATATTCTTACATGATTTGTCTTGATTTCCACCTTTACATCAACAAAAACTACATTTTTATTTAGGGTGTGTAGACTTCTGATGTAGACTGTGTTCCATTCAATCCACAATTATTGGCACCCTTGGTAAAACTAAAATGTTTTTGCAATAGATGATTTGGCACTGCAGGGGCGCCGCCATGGATTTTGGACCCCATGAAAATATTTCACATCGGGCCCCACCATGGGGCACAGGGGGTGGGGTGGTCATTGGGTGGAAAAATTACTGTGTGTTTGAATTCTTATCAGACAGAGAGCATGGCTGGTTCAGGGGGATGGGGGAAGGACAGACAGAAGGTAGGACTGGTTCAGGGGTATGGGGACGTGCAGACTGAAGCAGCCTGAAGCTACATCTGTTGGGCCTGACACCAGGCAGTGGCAGGGACAACAGCTTCAGGATCAACAGTTTACTAAAAGTTTGCCTGCACTGATTAAATGTCGACTGAATGAGGAATGAAATGTGTACAGCAGCTAATGTTAGAGGAGCAAAAGTACCCTATTTCACTATGCACTAGGCTAACACGTTTATTTCCGCCACTCACAGACTACACCCACCTTCCTTTTTCAAACACTGGGTAACATACAGTCACCCTTTTCTTTCCTGTCAGTCACGAGACCTTACAAGAGTCCTAACATTCCCACCATATGGCACCCCTGCTGATATGATATGTACAGTGGGGCAAAAAAGTATTTAGTTAGCCACCAATTGTGTGAGTTCTCCCACTTAAAAAGATGAGAGAGGCCTGTAATTTTCATCATCGGTACACTTCAACTATGAGAGGCAAAATGAGAAAAAAAAATCCAGAGAATCACATTGTAGGTCTTTAGAGAAAACATCAATTGAAATGATTGTTATTCTTAAAAAATTCTGCAATGTCTGTAAAAGAAATCTATAACTACACGCCTGAAAGTACCAATCTCTGCTATTAGGGCAGTAATTAAGAAGTTGAAACCGATGTTAGCTGTGATGAACCTGCCTGGGAGAGGATATAAGTCAACCCCCTGCACACAGTGCTTTAGTTATGTCCTTTCCAGTCCCCTCAATGTAAACTGGTGTTGTGAGCTGAAGACGAGAGTCCAAAGGCCATTACCAAGGACTCTGAATTGGGACTGAAGAATCTGGAGTGATTCTTCGATGAAGAACCCTCTCAGATGCTGCAAAAGTGTCATTGTGGGTTCTTAAGTATATTATATTTTTATCAAACTCTGATCAATAAGTGGACTCACTACCGCACCTCAGTACCACACCTCAGTTAGCAATAACATTTCAAATTTGAAAGCAAGAGATGTTGAGGACATGGGGCACACATCGTGATATACATGACGCTACAATATTTTTTGGGACCCATTGTGGCCCACATTTACAACCAGTGACCAGAAAGACTGGATCTTCAAGCAGTAGGTTTAAGATTTCTATACTGTGGTCAAATTTTTTCCACTTGTACTAAGAACTTTAAAAAAAATACTGAAAGGCTTCACCAACCATAGAAACATTATCCCAAGATGGTTACAAAAATTGCAGTTCTCATTCAAGTCAGGACTGGCAGCCACTGGTGTGTGGGTGTAAAACATCAAACATCACATTTATAAGTTGCCGGTCAGGTCCTGAACCGGACAGAGGTTTCCCCACAGTGTGTGAGTGTGCTTGACCTCAACTTTTTCCAAACTCACGTTGTTATTTCCAGCCAGTCGTGTCTTAGGTAGCCAACTATCTGACACCGTCTCGGGCTCCTGTGTGGTATCACCTCTCCCACAGGTCTTCGCTGGTTTCAGGCTTTGACTGGAACTCAGATGCTGTGAAGTACATAGAGTCACACTCCAGTCCCACAGCACAACACAACAGAAAATGCACAGGTGTTTGAAAACGCTTATTCCCTGGTAAGAACAGAGCTTTGATAAAAACCACGAGTAAAAGAATGATTGCACAGCAATTACCTGTAAATTGTTTGCTGGACATGCATTTTTAGATCTCTGATAAGATATTTTGTAACAGAAGTATTTTTTGACAAATGTCATTCACTTTAAAAAGGACTCACAATATGACCTCCACAGAGCAATCCACACCACCACCCACAAAAATTCCCATATAAGCAGTCACAGCAGAAACAATTAAATCACTGGCCTTGTACATTCCTGCATTCTGAATGATAACTCTATAATTACACTCTGTCCTTCGCGATTGGTTGGCAGAAAAAGAACAGTCCAAAATGCTACAGCGTTGATTAGAGAAAGAAGTGTGACCTGCAAAGCGTAACCGTGCATCAGCACAATACACTGAACAAAACTATAAACGCAACACTTTTTTTTGCCCCCATTTATCATGAACTGAACTCAAAGATCCAAGACTTTCTCCATGTACACAAATGGCCTATTTTTCTCATGTATTGTTCACAATTCTGTCTAAATGTGAGCACTTCTCCTTTGCTGAGATAATCCATTCACCTCACAGGTGTGGCATATCAAGATGCTGATCAGACAGCATGAGTAGTGCATAGGTGTGCCTTAGGCTGGATACAATACAAGGCCACACGAAAATGTACAGTTTCACTGTATTAGGGGGGTCCGGGCGGGTCCGAAAACCAGACAGTATCTGGTGTGACCACCATTTGCCTCACGCAGTGCAACACATCTCTTTCGCCTATATTTGATTGTGTCGATTATGTCCTGTGGAATCTTGGTCCACTCTTCAAAAGTTGTGCAAATTTGCTGGATATTAGCAGGACCTGGAACACGCTGTCGTATACACCTTTCCAGAGCATCCCAAACATGCTCAATGGGTGACATGTCTGGTGAGTATGCTGGCCATGCAATAACTGGGATGTTTTCAGCTTCCAGGAATTGTGTACAGATCCTTGCAACATGGGGCCGTGCAACATGAGTTAATGGTTGTGGATAAATGGCACAACAATAGGCCTCAGGATTTCATCACGGTATCTCTGTGCATTCAAAATACCGTCAATTAAATGCGCCTCTGTTTGTTGTCCATAACACATGCCTGCCCATACCATAACCCCACCGCCACCATGGGCCACTCGATCCACAACGGTGACCTCATCAAACCGCTCACCCACACGATGCCCTACACAGTGTCTGCTATCCGTCCTGTACAGTGAAAACCAGGATTCATTCGTGAAGAGAACACCTCTCCAAAGAACCAGACGCCATTGAATGTAGGCGTCTTGTACGCCTACATTCGATGTAGGCGGTGGGGTTATACACTCGATGGAGGCGTAATGAAGATGCTGGATGTGGAGGTCCTGGGCTGGTGTGGTTACACGTGGTCTCCGGTTGAGAGGCCAGTTGGATGTACTGCCAAATTCTCTGACACGCCTTTGGAGACGGCTTATGGTAGAGAAGTTAACATTTAAATATGTGTGATGGAACTGCACATTTTCCAGAGGCTTTTTATTGTGGCCAGCCTAAGGCACACCTGTGCCTCACTCATGCTGTCTGATCAGCATCTTGATATGCTACACCTGTGAGGTGGATGGATTATCTCGGCAAAAGAGAAGTGCTCACTAAAACAGATTTAGACAGATTTGTGAACAGATTTAAGAGAAATAGGCCTTTTGTGTACATAGAGAAAGTCTTAGATCTTTGAGTTCAGCTCATGATTAATGGGGGATAAAACAAAAGTGTTGCGTTCATAATTATGTTCAGTATGTTAGAGAACTGACACAGGGTTTCTCAAATAATTTCTAGCCAGCTCACATGACCATTGTATGAGGAGATGCTCAGCCGGTAAAGAGATATGTGAACACTGACAAACGTAGTTGCTTTAGACAGATGAACCTGCCCTGAGGTAAAGCGTTCAGTAGGTTTCTGTATCCATTCTGATGCTAATACTTTTCTAAAGGAAACCTGGGTGTTCTACTGTAAAAAAAACATTCCCTCAATTTCTCCCTTCTGGTTCTAACTGACTTGCCTTTGAAGTGAGGGAAGTGCACTGTTTCCTCAAGCGAGTCTTTCGTCGTCGGATGAAAGTTGCAAGTAAAAGTTGGAGTCATTGTTGTAATAATTGCAGGGAATTTACATGCTTTTTCTCCCCTTGTTCTTCAAACAGACAAGCCTCCTTTGATTGTGGTGTTGGCTTCAAAGTGGTGTGATGGGAAAATGCAAAAAAAGAGAGAAGACTGTCAGAAGAGAAATAGAGGGAAATTACTGACTGTTTAGTCAGTTAAGACATCATCTTTTTTCCATGGACCCATGGAGCTAGAATACAAACTACAAAATCCCAAATTGAGATTAAAGCCTGGATTAATTCAAACACACCATAACATTGCTGTATACTCGTGAGTGTTGCCTTGGTAGCAGATGTAAGTTTTTACACAGGCTCTAACAGAGCCTTATGAGTTCATTTGACCATGGAAACAATAACTTTTGCGATGCAGATTTGATTGAATTTAACTATCTCTGCAGTCACCTGACCCCCGGCCCCCAGCCGAGGGGAGGACAGACAGTAAATTCTGTTTTCGCATAGCACGAGCAAGATTTTGTTGTTGCATAATGGATAAACAATGTTTTCTACGTTTATTTCCTCGGAAGAGACATGCACAACTGCATGCTTTCACGCCACTACTTATATTTCCTCTTCTCTGTCTGATACTCGTGGGAACTCTGGAACTGTACTGCCATACTTTTGGTATGAAGTAGATGCTTTGGTGTAACAATCATTATCTGCTATTAGTGTCCTTGATACCACGAGTTGCTCTCCACCAAGTATCAAGTTTAAATGAGGGCGGGGCTACTTAGACTCTGACTGTCCTGTCATGGAAATAATGAAATACAATATCTTTTTTTTCTCATTACTGTCGCTTCTCCTATCCCTCAGTAGCCAAAGTGGTGTCAGTGAGACAGAGAGCAGTGTAGGAAAGCGGTTGCAATGTGTAATCATGGCTAATATGATAGCCATGCACAGTGAAGAACATTTGCTTTTGACCAATCATCAGATGGTCTCCGGTGTTATTGCAATGGGAGTTACTGAGAAACACAAGGCCCACGTCGGATCACCAACCTCCCGTGGCTCAGACACGACTACCCTCCAGAGACAACGCTGCCCATAACCGAATCACAGATTCAAGATAAAATCCAAGAGTGGTCACTCGTAAGCAGCAGGCTGGTTTACCTCAGGTTACCAAATCTAGAATACTCTGAAACCTAAACACGTTCTTTGGGTTTAACCATGAGTTGTGCCTAACCATGTCCATCAACACTTTACTGGTACTTGTGCTACCAACACCGACTGAAACCATCAAACAATAGGCGTCCCAAATGGGAATTGTATCGTCTTCATGTCATACTGAACAGACCTCTCTGCACCAGAATTATTCACTGTGTCCCATGAACGGCTAAACTGATCCTGGATCAGCATCCAGCTCCGACAAGAGGCCCAGGGAATAAAAGCATGGATGTCTGAGTCCCCTCTCTGACTAGAAGCCCTGGCGCACGGTGGCTTGTTGAGTTTTAGCGCGGGGCGGGACGTGGTGGTAGTGGGGGGGGGGGGGGTTTGGTGCGGCTACCCCACCAACTGGACGGACTGTTCAATAATTCAGACTGAAGTTTTGCTTTAACATGGCTGAGATGGCTCCACATGAGACGGAATAATTTATGTCACATCACCCATGATCGGACAGGCAAGTCCCAGGGCCACGTGTAGAGGGGGAGCGAGAAGGAGAGCGAGTGGGATGAAAAGGGAGGGTAGGATGAGCTCATGATGCACAGAGAGTGGTGCATCTGAGCTGATAATGGTGGGATGAATAATGAAGTACACACTCAGAGACTGTTCCGGAACAGACCACTGTTGAATTAAGATGCAGCTGATTAAGGAAGGAGATGGGACCTGCTATGCCGCTAGGCTGTTTGTCAATGGCCTGTGTGACTTTTGCATACAAACCAAGCGGTTGGGCTTCGTATGACTGTTTGTGCACACCGCTCCGGTAGATCGTAGTGAAGATGATGTGCACGGACGGGAAAATAAAAACGTCATCTAAAATCAAAAATGCCAAACTCCCGCAATGCTTTTAGCTCTAATGGTTATCGAAAAAAAGCCTAGATTAAACTCCTTAAACCGCTCCCGACGGCATGCAAATGGCAAAGTCGCTCGCAAATGCTGATGCCCGTTGATGGTGCCTAGATAAAAATTGCCCTTCGTGATGTGTCAATACGGAGGTGGCATCAGACATTATCATCTGGCTGCTGGGCTTTGCTGACAGACAGCTGTTACACTGAATAGATCTGGGTTGACTGGTGCAGCTAGACCCCTTCTGAGGGACATTAGCAGCCCATTAACATTCCATGACATTTTCCCATCCGCCCCATAAAGCCAACAGTAGCCGTGTAAACAAAACACTGTTGCGGTGAATGGCAAAGAGAGAGGGGAATATCTTGTAATGTAAAATGGCATTGTTCGCCAGGAACGAGATACGAGCGCATTCTAATTTGGATCTACCGATGCAATCTCAGGGCTGAGCTGCAACTAGGGAGGAAGGCATGATGAGAGAGAGAGGATGGAAGAGAGGAGATATGCAAAGAGGGAGAGAGAGATAGAAGGTAATTGAAAGTGCTTAGATTTTTAAAGGGCAAATGCTACCAAGGGTTATTGGCTGCAGAAACAATCTGAATTTTTTATGCGAGTAACTTATCATCCAGACAAAAAAAGGAAGTTTTTCACGATACATGGAGGGCATGCAGGGGATAAAACAAGATCATAAAGGTGACAAGCGAAAAGTTTAGAGTACCTTTAAAACACTGTGTAAAAGACATTCCAGTTTCAGCACTGTGTGTTAACTCATACAATAAGACAGGACCTTGGTATTTAATGAGCTCCTGGACAGAAATGCTCAACTGGCCCAGCAGTGTTCACCTGTAGAGTTAGGGACAGCAGGAGACGCCAATGATACTAGCAGTAACCGAAAATGGGGAGGGCACTAGACACCACCATCCCAACCGCTTCATTTCACTACCACCGACTTGATAGTACTGGACCCGCAAGTGAGCTAGATTTCGCCCACCAAGGCTTGCAGCAGGCTTTAAATGTGGTCTTGTTAAGGCTAGAGGTTACTGGTCTCCAGTCAATTTGATTTTTAAAACAATACCTGCATTATACTGTATAAACACATATCTGTATAGGCTAGTCTGCCCAAAGATTCTTGTGTTACACACACATGCAGGATAAAAAAAATTAAACCAAGACCATAATTTCCCTTACCACCATAAATACCGGAATTCTAACTTTTAGCTAAAACCTTGCTAAAGGACTGGGCAAAAAAGGTTTATTGCTGATGTTTTATTATCCTTGCTGGGATTGTTGGACCCCACAAGTATAGTTAAACCTGTGCACTCCCACACACACACGCCGGCAGACACACACGTCGTCCATAGCGGGCTGAATATCTGTGGACCGCCTGAGGGTTGCCCGGAGGCATAGGGAGACGGATGACACACCCCTGCATCTCATAAAACAATAAAACTATTTTCCACAGTTCCCTCGGGGCACCAAGAACAACGGCCCCGGTAACATCAGCAACAACAATGGCACTAGCTCACACCAACAACCTGCTTTTTGGACCACGGCCAAAACATGTCCTACGAGGGCCCGGATCGACTTCCCTCGGAGGTCTGGATAAGCTGGAGACAAAATGTTTATTGGACATTTCCAGAAGAATCCTTTCCAATATGGCCCTTGTTGCTAACTGTTCTCTACTGTTTTCACGCTGAATAAAACATTGTCAAATATTTGAGACAAGCTGAAGGAAATGTTGGATTCTGTTCTGTCAGAAGTATGCTCTATACATCCACATTTGTGTACAGGGGTGTATTTTAATCAAGAGATTTCCAGGCCATTCTCATGCACTGTTGCCCTTCACTAATGTTGTGAACACATCTGGAGCTCCGCCTGTGCAAGGAATTGGATTGGTTTGAGGTGTCGCGAGCCGCCATTTATTTACACTGGGTTCCCACTCACTATCGAGCTATTTTTCCAGCATGGATTCCCACGTTTTGGGTCCATGAACAGAACCTGTTTCATGATATAACGTCTTCACACAGGAAACCGGGATGTTGATTCTGTTTTCCATTATGCATGTATCATGCACGTATGTACGATGACAAATAAACCAAAACCTTCTGGGGACAGGAGTGGAGACTTTCACAAGGACATGCACTGCGTTCAGAAGTAGTCGGTCTGGCAAGCCGCTCCGTTTCTGAATACAATCCCCCAAAACACATCAGTGTGAACTATCTGACAGGAGATGCCTAAAAGGGATTTGTGCAATTATAGAGAAAAAATGGTCTACTCCAGTCAACGTTAATTTGTTTTACTCCCAACAGAACCTAGTGGTGGACGGGTGGTACTCTGAATGCCAAATGAAAGATGTGTGGAATTTCAGCAGTCGGAAGACTTTGGACTCAACTGGGGTCGCTGTGGGCTAACACAAAAGTTAGCTCCCACAGAGGTTTTCAGTTCACTGTTATCCCTCCATCTTTTCCTCTTCACTGTCCTTTTCGCCACTATCACTCCCTCTGGTCGATGAGGCCCGGAGGAAAAGTCACTTGTCTATAGCAGGACTCAGTGGGAGGGCAGCACCACAGAAAAGGCACACGGCCACCGTGAAAAGAACAATTGGCATAGAACACAAAAGCTTTTTGTTTCTATTCATCTGAGGTGAAAACAGGAGATCACTGGAAGAATTAAATGGCGCTGGTGAGGCCTTAAACCAAGAACAAACCTGAGTGCCGTGGAGAGTAGAACATTAGAGGACGAATTAAAAAACATAACGGGCTTATTCAGGATGTCATACCAGTACACAGGTGTAGAAAAACGTTTAACAAACATGTTTTAAACGTTTATCCAATAACAAAACTCACTTTACGACATCAACATAAAATATCATTTTTCTTTATTTTAGCATTAGTTGCAAGTATGGCTAAAAAAACGGTGACAAATTCAAAGAAAGATAGTGGAAAAAGTAGCCTAATTATATATAAATAGAACACAGAACACAGAAGAATGATAGGTGGTTATTAATATAAGGTGTTGGCACAAGACAGGAAACTCTCAGAAACATCCTATTAATACAGAATGTCTTCCCTCTAAAATGGCTTCCCCTCCTTGTCTCCTTCCTCATTCTGTATTGAAATTAAAACAAGCCAAAATGCTCAATATTACGACCTCCCAAAATATTCACCCACGTTGCTTTAACTTATCCTAGCGGGTGTTTAGATCAGAGCTGTTGAAGGAAAGAAGAGGTAGCAATTTCAGAGTATTCAGATATGCCCCAAGGGCATAAGCCGACTGGTGAAATTAAGTGATGCTGACATGTTTTGGGACATAAGAATATTAACATCTGGTGAAGAATAGCACAACGTGACAAAGCCCTTCTGTTATGATGGACAGCATGTGACTACAATGATCCCCAGAACAAAAAAAACTCCCAAGGTCCACATAACATAGTTCCTTTTTCTGGAAGAAAAGAGCTATAAAGAAAAGAGGTCTCTTCTTCTCCATTTCTAAGTAGTCCGTCTTCTTTTATCTACTACTTCAACAAGTTAGTAAGCAAACTGAACGTGTCCACACTGCCACCTGGCGTGTTGTTCAAACAGGACTAAAGCTAGGGTTGGGTGGTTTACTGCCACTTGCAGTCATGTTTGTCTAAGCGTATATATAAATCATTGGCTGAGCTTTGTCTTGCGTCAGCTAGCGTGTGGATTCACCCGGCACTGATGGCTCCCGGAGATGCTTCCATGTACGTCAGGAAGCCATCTAACATGAAATAGTGTCGGCTGATCGCTGCTTACGACCTCGGTCGCGTAATGATCTTACCTAACCCAAATTAGCTGACTACTTTAAAATGGGGGATATCCTCAATGGAGAATCCCAATTCAAAAGAAAATGTTTTCGCCTCTTTTCTATTCTGTGCTAGGGTCACATTAGCCCTTTTGTTACGCCACTCTGTTCCACAAAATGAAAACCTTGTTTGCAGATACTAAACGAAACTGAACTCAGTTTTGAATAATGCACTGTAACAAGATGTGTTCGATGTCTGTTTCCAGACAGAGATCAATTAACAGGCGTCATTGACCTCCAAAACTGTCCTACAATACTTTTGACATATACAGCTTTCAAAAACATGGGATATTCTATATTTAATTTTCTGGAAATAAAAACCACATGTATCTGTGAACACGTTTTACAAAGGGCAGGTAGGCCTCTGAATAGAATTTCTTAATTATGGCACATCCATTTTTTTCATATGCATGGTAAAAAATGAAGAAAAAAAAAATAATGAACTAAATGAACCAGACTACATCTTTGACAGTACATGTGATAATATTCTAGAAACGATAAGATAAACACTGAGAATGTTATCAATGCTCTAGAACGGCTCCCTATCATTCTGCTCTGTTTAGTTATGCATGGTATTTTTTTCTTTACATGTTTCTGTTTCTTATTACACCTATTGTACACTGCATTTGCCCATACATGTACACAACCTGTTCGGACCAAACCAGGCTTATATTTGTTATGTGTTTTCAGCACAATGCATGTCATTAGTTGCAATACCGCCCAGATTATTACATGATAACATACACATTATTTTAGCTTTATTGTCTCGTAAGTAAACAATTCCTGTTTTGCACTGGTAGTTTTACATAGATTTGTTTTTGCCTTTGTGTCTTTGGATGGGGAACACTTCATTAATGTCAACGTAATTAAAAATAACACAATAAGTAATGTGTTTTCACTGATGGTGTTTCTATAAGCCTGGCTTTGTGAGAACAGGTCACATATGTGTCATATATACTGCATTTTATATGCTGAGAGCTTATATGTTGTGCTTCCAGTTCTCCAACATAAAACATTGATCATAAACCTTTATAATAGAGCTTCTTTACATTTACAAGTTATACAATTACCAAATAGGTTTATCTTCTTATGCTTTCATCGTCAGGTTTTGATATTTCAGCAATGCAAGGTAGACAACTAGATAAAAGGAAGTTAAAAGTCAGATCATTTTCCCAACAAAAAATATAAGAAACAAGACCAACAAGTCTTCAGAACTTTTTTCTTCTTCATAACCAACATGTAAGGAATTTTCTCAATTTCTTTTAGTCTTTTTTTTGTAAATATTTTTTTACAATACATTGTTTTTAAAAACCAGCTGGTTAAGGAAATGGACGGTCTCGGGTAGATCTTCCACAGTCAATCTTCACAGTTTGTGTAAAAGCAGAGAAACATTCTCGTAATAAAATATCATTATTATTATGATCATTATGCATCTTTTCTCTCACACTGTTCGATATAAATGGTGAAGGTGTGGTGTGTGGGGCGAGCCGTACAGCCGTCCATCTAAAGTATCGCCTGCAGCAGCCTTCACCAACTCCCCTCCCTGTACAACGCATTGTTTTCTCATCAATAGTTATGATCTTAAAAAAGAAGTCTGTTCAGCTGGGATGGAGACTTTTCCGGAGAAAGCGAGGCGATGGATTGATAGCGAGTGTTTTTGTCCTCGTACAGTATGCCCCAGTCTTTAAGAGAAGCTCTGCCGAGGTTTAACCTAACTGCCATTTAACTGACTCTTAATTCTTTACGGCCACAGCTCCCTGGTTTGTAACAACTTGCAATAGTTCCCCCCCCGTCTGCCTGATTAGCCTCAACTGTCCTTGGCCTTAAGCACACGCCTGCACGCGCACACAACAAACACACACACACACTCAACTTAAACTGAATCTCTCTGGGCAAGCAGGCCTCTTGCAAGCACTTTTTGGGCAAAATGAACGTGTAAAAAAATAGCCCAACGTCTGTGACAGCCGAGGGAACGTCATCATGATCCATTTAACATCGGCGTGTTTGGCGTTACCATCCGGGCCCGCGTTTCACTCGGTTCTATACGTTATCTGAAGGCACTTTGTTTCATGGCAGAAAGTGGCTCCTCTCTCTCAGGTGTGCGGGGTCGGCCGGCCGGCTGGCGCAGAACACAGACCCCTCTCTTCTAATCTGTCTTCCTCTCCATACTCTCACCCCTCCACCCAAGCCTTAGACCTCCAGCTGCCGGTCGGTCGGTCTGCCTGTCCGTTCACCTTGACCCGCCTCTCTGACTGCCACAGACGTCCACCTGCCCTGTCCAAATCATCTGTCCTAACCCAAAACCAATCCGTCGCCTAAATCCCCCACCTCTCAGCGCCTCTCTGCCCCGCCCACCTTCAGCTCTGTCTTCTATTCCTTGGCTTCATAAAACACACAGACCTCGGGCCTTTCCGGCATCCTGGACCTTCCGTTGGCCACGGGGGCTTGTGAGCACAGTGTTTTGATTTACCGAAGCAGCTACTGGGAAGGGGGGGAGAGAACCACGATAGATAACCGAACGTTGTCCGAGTTTCGAATTTCTTCAGTAAAGCACCAAGCCAACAGAGAAACAAGGTGCGGGGGGCAGGTGTGGGTAGCTGGAAAGAGTGAAACGTTTCCATGGTGTGCGTCAGGTGTATCTCAATGAATGTAGCACACAGAAAAGCTTAGATTCCATGATTTTTCTTGAGCTGGGGAAAAGCAAATTTATTCCACAAAAAGTCCCCAATAGCTCTTCTCCCCCCATACTTATCAATTGAAGTTTCCTGACTGGCAAAACTGCACTTGTGCTTTACAAATTGTTCTCCCATCTTGCTTGTGAACCACTCGTATTTAAGTCCAGGCGTCACTAAAGACCTGGCTTTGCGATTGCAAAAGTGCTCACAATCCTGCTCTTGGGGAGCAATTTTCTGGAAAAGTTGTCTCTTAAAAAACATTTGCAAATCTTTTATTACTTTTGTGGGGGGGGTTTCTCTCCCTTTTTTTAGTCGGTTTTATTAATTTTTGTTCCTCTGCGGAGGTCTGTGTTGAGAGCCCCGCCTTTTAAATGCATGAATCTTTGGTGATTGGATGCTGAGGGTACAAGAACACAGACGCCAGGGCCGATGTCGGGGCCGAGGCCGGATTGGACCGCTCGTCTCAGCCAGGTGACGCAGGGCAAGGTCACCTTCGACCCCACAGGAAGGTCATCGCCAAAGTGACACTCAGCGACCATATATGGGCGGACGAGGGCGGGGCTGAGGAGATGCGATCTGGAGAGGGAGGAGACAGAAAGAATAATAGAATAGTCATTTACGTTTAATGTTATTGTTGCTAAAATCCCAATTTTCGATTTCCAGCCAGAGAGTTCTCTTGAGGAAAAATATGCAGGGATTCTTAGAAGTCAAAATGGTTAATTTGAATAACTTTTATTAAAACACATGCTGTTTCCATGGTGGCAGTGAGGATCATGTAAGATTCATAGTGAGAGATGGTGAATCCATAATGCATGGAGTGTCCGTCTGTTCTCGACCTGGGTGACTAACTCCTTAACTACTAATGAAGTGATTAAACTGATCTGAATGATAATGGAGGCTGGTTGCCAGACAAACTGCCAGCACTGTCTGAAACAACTTTCCTTGGATTGTTTAAACTTCATGGCTAGATATTGTTTAGATTACCTTACTAACATTGATTCCTTATTGATACTGTGACTGGAGGTGTGCTATAATATTGTCCTTTTTTGTTTAACATAGTACATATTAAAAATAATGACTATTCTATGCGGGAAATAAGCTTGAAATCAAAGTCTTAGAGTGTAATTCATTTGTGGATGGGGTATGGATGTTTCATAGTTTCCTATTTCTGTTAAGTGTTATTGTAGATATGAACAAGCAACTTTCCATAACAACATTTTGGACTGTATTAACTTGACAAAAAAGCAATATAAACTTTCATAAAGAGGTCCCTTACAATTATACTCAAGTGTTTTCCTCTATTCAGTTCCTAGAACAAATGATTAGCCCTCCTTCATTCTGTTATCGAAAATCAATTTCAAAACAAAGGAAAAAGGAAATAAAAGGAAAAATACAATTACGAAAATACAAGCTAGGCAAGGTTGCAGTTAGAACCGATCTTTAATCTCCCTTTTGCATTGAGGCATATAGTAATTCTCCTTCTACCTTCCCAACATGGCAGACCCCTTGATTGCAGGCCATTACCTAGCCTGTTTTTCTATTTTCTCTGTCTCTCTCCAGCCCCCCTTCTGTACTTACTGTCCTCTACTCCTCGAGGACTGTTGCCTGTTACAGTGCTCTGTTTGGTTTTGGACTGCTATCATTCATGCGATAACAGCCCTGTTTCCAAGGCGACGTCACATTTTTTTTGTTTTATTACAGAGAGACTTGCTGCTGGGGACAAGTTGTCTTCAGAGGAAAAGAGCGTAGGGAGAGAAAGGGAGAAGAGGGACAGAAATATGGAAAGAGAGCGAGGAGGGACAGAAAAAGAGGAAAGGGAAGGTGAAAAAGAGAAAAGAGAAGGCGAGAGCTGGGAGAGAACTGACTTCAAAACGAACCTACGGCACTTCTAATATAAGCTTTCCTTCTCCCAAACCTTTTTTTCAGTTACACGATCCTTGGAACAGCAATTAGTGATGAACCCTCCCCCTGTGTTTCTGTACTTACTAATGGGCGGTAGATCCCGACACTCTCCCTCCTCGAGCGTGACATCATCGATCGCAATGTCACCCTCAATGCCCGGACCCCGGATACCCTCCAGCACCACCTGACAGGGGACAGAATGGGCGGGGAAAAGGAGAGGTCACAGGTTCACACAGAGTTAAAGAGAGGATTTAGTCCCTGACTAACTCCTCAATCGTCCAATCACACACAGTCTTGTTCACCTGGAATGAGGCGGTTGGGTGGATGCTGACTTTGGCCTGTTTCCAGCGGTCACCCTGGTTACCGCTTAGTGACCAAGCGGGTGCCTCGGGCGCAGCCTGACCCTTCTGTCTCAGGAACGCGTTCAGGGTCCCTACAGTGTTGAGCGAGAACACAAGGCCAAATGTGGTCAAAACAATGCTGAGTCAAAAGTAGCTTCATGATCTAATACTGTTGCATGATTTTCAGCGTGATCCAAAATGGCCAGGTACGGTTAAAAAGGAATTCTGCTAATAATCAGATCAAGGGCTTTTGCTGATTCATTATACACTGTATAGTATTCTCCACCAGATGCTAAATCTAACCTAAGGAATTGCAACCCACCATTATTCAATATTATGTGGTCATTTAGCAGCTTATCCATGAACACACAAACCAATTAAGTCCTCCACCCTTCTGCTGGTCCCTTGTTTCAACCAACACAGATATTTTACACCCCCCAATTAAACACATGTCATCAGTTGCTATTTAGAGGTGATGCATTTAATGCTGACCCCCCCCCCAACTTGTCAATACTGAGCGCTTAACCGAGCACATAACTTGATCTTAAATGTCAGTTTAAGAGTGGAGAGTGTAAATGGTGTCTTGAGGGTGATTTTATTGGAGACTTCACATTTTCCCTCTGCCTTCTGCATTCTAAATTCCAAATCTGTATCTTCTTCAGTATTCTGAGCAGTAGCCTGGTGGTGAATGAGGGCGAAGGTTAACTGGGGGTTGTATGAATTGATTTGGAATTTATTAATTCCGAGGTTCTGCCAAGTGGTGGTGAATTATTTTCAAACACATAAGAATAACGTTTAACTCAAATCAATGGCCAAATAATTGAAGCTATTTTTTCTTTTGTTGAAAAACCAACAACTTAAAATCTTTACTTTTCAGTCCTTTGAGGACGGTGTTTTTCTGGTCCTTATAAGCTGGAACTCAGCTAAACATCTCTGATCCTTCGCAGAATATTCCCTCACATACGATTTAAAAAGCCTTTTGTTCACAGGTTTACTGTGAAGACTCAAGTTAAACTACTAGTCTGGCAAAGCACCTTTGATGTTAGCTAATACTGTGAGATGACGAAATTGAGTGCAACGTCACTTTCCCTTCCTCTTAACAAAAAAGACACCACCTAAAACTGCAGGTTGACTTCTACAATAAACAACTGCTGATTGTGTAACTTATTCAAAAGGTTGACAGGATCAGCAGAGAAAAGCCATTTCAGTGGGCTAGAATGAAATAACAAAAATAACTATTTCTCATTGAAGACATTCATTATACAATACTAAACTCTAGCAGTATAGCTTCCGGTGAAACTACCAGCAGTCCCCTTATAGTAGGCCAGAGACATGCATTTTCCTCACAGCAAGCAATGTTTTAAGCTCAGCTGGAATGTTCAAATCAAAGTGAAATGCTAGGTAGATGAATGACAGAGAGCCATGTTGATACTATACATACAGATCACACCATTGAAAGATCTGTAATAGTTAAGTATAGGTAGCTGATTACTGCCATAGCCAAAACTATAGGGACCCTGACACTTTGCTAAATCTTAGCTTATTCAAGAAAGAAGTGCAGAAAAGACTACTGACACCTTCTAGAAGCAGTTTCAAAAGAATTTGATTTCAAGCTGGTGATGGTCCTATTTTTCTTTCCTTCATACGCATATGTTTGTATCACTGTGTATACCACAATTGGCACCAAGAAAGGAAAGAAATAAAAACAGAAAGCCGTATGAGGAGGTCTGACACGAGAGTATAGCCAAGCATGGCCTACAAGGCTACAAGTCAATCTCCAGAGACCTTTAAGGTTCCTGTTTTCACCGTATATAATGTTGCCAAGAATTATATGGCCCAAGCCCCCGTTTCCAACCTCCACGGACGTGGCTGCAAGCGAAAACTCGATGGAAGATCGCAGCAAACGATTGTTTGAATGGAGGGGAAAGCAACTGCCACACAGGTTCACGCTGCTCTTTAAGACACGAGGTATGGAGAATTTGTGGAGAAAGGCACTGCTAAGAGAGACATAAGAAAGCCAGACTGCAATTTGACACCTGAACACGCTACAGTCCATCAGAGAGAATCTCACGAGGCGAAATTAGAGCTTTTTGGTAAAGCATACCATCTCTGTGTTTGCTGAAAACAAAATAATGCCTTCAAAGAAAAAACACCTTCGCCACTGTCAAACGTGGAGGAGGTTCAGTGATGTTTTGGGGTTTGCATTCCTGCCTCTGGCATTGGGTTGGAAAACACCGAGGCGTTTTGGAGCGCATTGTGAAACATATTGTCTGGAAGGTGGGGCTCCGTTCAAGGTCACAGGTTTTCCAGCAGGACATTACCCCGAAAACACTCCAGAAATGGCTCACGGGGGTTTCGACACTAATCGCTGGACTGCTATGAAGTGGTCGGCAAATGACTCCAGATCTAAATCCTATTGAAAATCTACATAGAGACCTGGAAACATCTGTTGGCGTGCATCCTTCATATCTGGGAGAGCAGGAACAGTTTGTACAATAAGAGTGGGCCAAATTACCTGTACCAAGCTGCAGGAACTCATCCATGTCTATAGGAAGTTCTTGATTGCAATTATTTTTGGCAAACAGACAAATACTGAGTGTAGAGCGTCAGTTTTATCAGTGCCAATTTACTGGATGTCACTGTGCTCTAATGGAGGTTATGGCGATGTCTCGTTGTATGTTTTTGGAAGGGCTATAGTCAGGTTGAACGTTACCCTTTTCAAACAGAAGATTTGGTATTTAACCTTACAAGCTACTCTACATTATGAATATCATGAATGCCTTTCCAACAGCTTCTCATTTACCTTATCGGAAGGTATAACTCTTATTTAATTTTTCCAGGGGTAACTGTGAAAAGGGTGGGGCTGACAGGTGTTGTTAAGCTGCAGATACAGGGTCTGTTTGCGGTTCAAATTAGGGATGGGTTAATTATGTTGTTAATGAATTTACTTCAAACAGCCTGTATTTACGTTGCAGGGACTGTAAAAATGCAGGAATCAAGGCAAGGTTTCAGGTGATTTATAAAAAATGTTTTCTTTCCTCCCAACCCCTTTTAGACTGTAGAAAAAGCTGATATAATATGCAGGCATGGAAAATGAGTGGGATTGGGCTCTGTGGATGAAAGGGGTGTGTGTGTCTGTCTGTAAGTGGATTAAACATGCAGCTCTTTAGCCAACTCCTGTATCCCCTACAAGCATATTTTGGCATGTGTGGATCTGTTGCAGACTAATCTTGAAGAAACTTTCAAGATCTTTCTGTTTCTCCCTTTCCAATATTAACAAACAGATGATATTTATACACAGATACTCCTCAACCATGTCACAGACCTGCGTGTTGTGTACACAGTTATTGATGCTGCATTCCAAGAAAAAGGAGGCAAAGAATTTTTCAATTAACTTTATCCTTCCGTTGCTAAGAATTATATTTGGTTAAATCCCTTTTCTATAGACTAACAACAGTAAACCCTAAGGGGATAAACGGTTTAATACAGGATGTTAAATCCCCTACAGCCACTGGACAGACATGTCCCATTATATGGTCAGTGGGAGTGACTACAACCCCACGGAAACATACAGAATACATTGACATTACATAACATTATTTTAAATACAGGGTAACATTAGCACTCCTAGCTAATGAAATAGGCCTGCTCCTCTGCCACTTTGCTCAACTCAACATAAAACAGATTACTTATAGAGTGTGTTTGCGTGTACCTGTGTGCGAGTGAGACTGCGGCTGCGTATGTGTGTGTGTGACAAACATGACACCATCTCCAAAGGCTAACTTTGAAGTGTGCTTCAGTAATTCATTTTGACCTTGTCCCAGGTAACTAGCAATGCCAGCTAGCTACATTTTGCGCTCTCCCTTTCCGTCTCGCATGTTCGCTGCTCTCTTGAGACTCCATCTGCCGCCGCCGCGTCTCAACCAAGTGTGGGCGAACCTAGTCTTTATCGGGGTAGTCCAGATCGCTGAGCTATGGAGCAGAGCCGCAGCTACTACGCCTGAGTCACGCATCGAGTCCCACAAGAACAACACGCCGAAAAAACAACAGTCGAGGAGACACCCACTTTTCGGAGCGATTTCTGTGTTCCTGTGGATCTGTTGTGGTAAAGCATAACACGGCTAAATCTCAAAGCGCAATCGTCTGGCTTCCACTGGCCCATGAGGATAGAGAGACGTGGGAGCGACTGGGGAGAGGCGGCAGAGAGAGATGTGAGAGTTGGGAGAGGAAGAGAGTAAAGGGCTTAAAGCCAGTAGCGTCTCAGCCGAGGTAGGGAGGGAGTGGCTGCATGTTTCTCACCCTTGACGTCGATGTGTATTCATCTTAACAGGCCTGCGTTGGGGTCTAAGACTCAACACAAACGAATGACGGGGAGGTGGTGGCAGGAGGGAGGGAGGGGGGTGGTGTCGGGTCTTGGCTGACGATCAATCTGAGCAAATTGAAAATGTCATAGCCTACTCAACCTCGACCGAGCACAGGAGGATCTCCCGTCTCCCTAGAGACCCCCTCACCCACTTTCACTCCTCCCTCTCTTCCACCCCTCTTTCTCCTCCGCTCCAGGTGTTTGGAACAGACATGTCCATTCTGCCAGACTAGGCAGAGTGTATCGCTCTCCGGAGTGAAGCTTTGGGTCTGTTTGTCCTAAAAATTTGAATGCAGGGTAATGTTGTTTCACCAGAAGATGTTTTGCACAGCCAAGAGACTGGCTTTAGATCTTTTCACAGCAAACACATTTCTGTCTCCACGCTTCCTTGGTAACACTCTGGGAAAATGACAAGATAAAGAAAGAGGTGAGGTGATACTTCATGCCACTCTCATGCGCTCGGCTGTCTTTCTCCCACTCGCTCCTTTCTCACTGTCTCTCCTTACTCTCCCCTCCTTCTCTGCTGTTGCTAAGCTGCACCAGTCTGCTAGCTCTTTGGTAGACTGACAGGTCTCACTTTGAAGACTTGAGTTATATACACACATGCAGATTCACATACACCGGAGTGAAGCCAGAGGAATGATACTAACTGACTCACTGCTCTACAGTCAGTTATTCAGTCCTACTCTACAATCGTAAACACGCACACACGTTTTTTTTGTTTTTTTCTATCCCTGTGGCCATGAGATCTGTTTTCCTTTTTCACCTTTCCTATGGCCCTAAATCGAATCCCCTCTCCCTTACCAAGGGAGGACTGGGACCGAAATCCAGCCCTGGCATTTCAACCACACCGGCCCGAATTTCCCATATGTGAGGACACTTGCTATTTTGCACACAGAGGAGCATTTCCTGTGTCTGGTACTTTTCTAGGACTTAAAGACACTGGGCTAAACCCAAGCTCTGGTGCACTTGGAGCTAAAGATTGAGATATTACACCATTGAGGGATTATTAGGTATTTTTCTGTATATTTTATATAAAGCTGCAAGCAATACGAATGATTATGCTCAGAATAAATATATGAAGCAAAGTAAAAATGCTGGACCATCAAAAAATGACAGGTTACAGTATATAAACCAGGGGATCTCCTGAGAAACTGAACGTTTGAAGCGGCACAAATTGCATATTCTGTACCTGAAATATTTAGAATACAGAGACAGTCCCAGAGTTTATCTGTAACATATTAGTAATATTTATATGTGTGTGTGTATATTAATTCAATGTTTTGTGCTAATAAATCATATTTAATACAAAGCTCTGTGCATGTCTTGTCAATAGAGGGTTATTACCATACAGTATGTGTTGCATTGAGGATGTCTTGGGAAATATTGCAAGCATCTATATTGTCCCCCAAATTCCCTCTTCTCTAACAAGCCAAAGCCAAATACAGTTTAATACAATATACCGGCAAAAAAAAAACATTGGGGCCAACTGCTGCAGCAGCTACATGGTGGTTCTGATGGGAAGATTGAAGATCTCAGAACTCCGATGCACCATTCACATTTCAAAGCACTTCAGATCTGACACAATGCGCTGATGCTCATTTTGAAGTGACAGTAGCATGTGATTAATGACATCAAAGCTTTTTAGATTAGGTGCTATTCCAAAATGCAGGCTTCCAACTTTCTCAGATGTCAAAGTGCTTCTAAACACTGACCTCTAACACTTTATTTAGCCAATTTACGTACCAAATATTTGAACATTTCTAAATTCATTGGTGGAGTAGCAGGTAATGTCAGGGACTTAGTCAGGGAATAGTAACAGGTAGTGCTGTGGGATCAAATCAGGTTTTCCCACCTGAACTTGCTTAAAAGACGCTAGCCAAAAGCTTAATATACATTTTTACAAAACACTACCATGAGCTATCGGCCTATCAAAAATGAAATATACTATATCCATACATTCTTCACAAACCCACCTTGGTCTGGCCCCTCTGGCATTTGCCAGTATTGCCATATGACCGATCCACCCATGCCCTTACCTTAACCTGAATAACCTAACCTTAACCCATAAGCCAGAATATGGCCTTTTTCCTTTCGGGTACGTAGTAAAAAATCTTGATGCTATCAAACTCTTTGGTTTTACTATCTTTTTGGTGACTTTTGATCACCATGTGTAAAATCAGGATCACACACGTAGACATAAATGGCCCAGTGTGACGAGAGTCTGAGAGCTTTAGAGTGCCTCTTCACTGGGAAAGAGAAAATGATTTTACTCAGCTAAACATCACCTCTGAAAGCACGTCATCTACTCAAAGAAATACAAACGACTGCGGATGATTACGACCCTTGTACGCGATTAGAATAGAAGCAACTAGAAGCCTCCTGTGATTCATGCATTAAGGTGAGACTGGAGTACATATCTGTTAGAGAATTCAGTCAGTGGGTTATTTCTCTGTGGTAATGATTCTTCAAAGGCAAACACGGTGGCCATGTTGTCCTTACCGATGTGTTTGCCGTACATGTGGAAGAAGAAGCCGAAGCAGTATGCCGGGGGGTTGGCCATGCCATATGGGTTCTTAGGTGCCACGTTGAAGAAGGGACTGACCAGCCTGGCGACATCGCCTTCCTTCCGAGGCCGCGACGTCTCAATGTACATGTAGAAACCTGTGGAAGGACAAACCAAAACAGCGAAATAGTGTTTTAGCCTGTAATATTGACCTTGCTTTATTAGTTGATACTTCCACCTCAAGTCTTTTTGTCTGTATAACATCAGACTGCACTGTAGATGTACTCAGATAAACTCAGTGGACCCTGAATGCATAAAAGACAACCTTCATATCCAGCCAACACCTACAAGCAGATTTTGGCATGTCGGTCGGTATATTTGGAATCTGAAACATAGTATTGTCTTGGCCGAGTGAGACAGAGAGCAGTGGGTGGGTGTGTCTATCTAAAACAACAGGGGTATCTGCCAAGCTGTCTTCAGGAGCCAAGGAGTGATTCTATGAGACTGGCCGGGTCGCTGCTGGGCACCAATCTAACAGCCTCATGTTGGCATTAAATCAGTTATCCCAGAAATAAAAGTCTTGTGTAATTGGTCAGATGCTCAATAAAGACCGGGACCAGAGCGAAGAGCTCCTCTACCCCTCTCTCATTTACCAAATTATGAGCACGACTCTAGGGCCAAAATCCCTTCCCCTTCAGATATTAGAAGGATTCTAACATCTGCAACAACATGATTTGTCCAAGGCTCTGGAACTAATGTTGTTTGCACACATATCATTGTTTCATTTCTACGGAACTATTTATGCTTTTGTTGTCTATCCACCAGAGATCAGATGCCATTGGATTACATAATAAGAAATGCCGTTTGCATTCTACAAAACAAAAATAGCAAGAAATATCGATTAAGATATCTGATTGAAATGTATTTCAGTAGTATCAAAACATTGTTTTTGTCCTCTTATTTTGTGAAGAGTAAAATACCCACCAAATTTGTGTTGATACAAGAGAGATGAAACAATGCTTTGGTATCCTTTAAGACAAAACAATACGATGGAAATGGTGGCTCCATCCATGCTACTACTGCAATGCATGTCAGATTCTATTCCATTACAAATTTAGCAGGCTCTTTGATCCCAAGCAACTACAGGAGAAATAAAGGTTAAGTGCCTTGCTCAAGGGCACGACAACTGATTTTTCACCTTGTCGGATTGTGGACTCAATCCAGCGACCTTTTGGTTACTGGCCCAATGCTGTAACCAGCAGGCTGTCTGATCTGCCGCCCCACAAAATACATGTCTTGTCAGAATGAGTGAACACTAACCAGAGGGCAGCGAGGACGGACAAGATGGCCATGGTCTCAGGGTAATTCGACAGCCTCACGGGGGGAAGCAGCAGTTAATATAACCTTCCCCTCACACGGCACGAGTTCCATCCCTATCTACTGCCCCACTTTGGGGCAGGTGAAGGTAACAAGGGCAGAGAACAAGCTTTCACACCCTCCGGTCAAAGTCAAATAGAATTTCGTCTTCTGTTGAATTTGATATCAGATAATTGCTGCCCCTCCGGACTGTTGGGTCGGTAATGAAATGCTGGACAGTTTCAACACATTAGAGTGATTAAAGTCAATGCATTATTTACTCCTTCAGCTGCTGTCTACTGCCTAGTGCCTCTGCCACATTCCTACAGACTAAATCACTGCTCGCTCAGGGCTTTCTTCATATGAGGGTGTGTGTGTGTGTGTGTGTGTGTGTGTGTGTGTGAACATGAGTGTGTACATCACATGGATTGAGTCACCATGGTGACCAGTGTGTAATTTTGTGTGTGTGGTCCTCCTTCAGGTTGTCCTTGATTGGCTGTGCCAGCAGGAAGTTACTTTCTCATTTTAAGATACAGTAGCAGACTGAATGTGTCCTTCACTGTCGCTAGTGTGAGGCTTTTCCTTTTTTTCTTTCTTTCTTTCTTTCATTCCTCCTTTCAATCTTTCTGTTCAGTCAACGTTTTTGGTAATCAGCCACAATCCATGTGCTATATTGAAACCATTTTTCACGGGTGAATGCTAAACTGCAGTTAACCCCTGCTGAATGTTACCTTTAGACTTTATTTACTTTTATCTGATATTGAACGCTAGCAGGCAACTCTGTCAGGCGCTGTCCCCATGGAAACCAGAGAGAGGAAGAGGGGGTTACGCACATGTTTTAGGTTTTAGTATCCTTGTGGGGACAGACAAATATTTTTACTACACCTTAATCTTAGATTCCGAATTGGAATTAGAATCACCCACACTTTTTGGTAAATACATTTTAACACAGCCAGTAAATGTCTCGTTGTAATGCTGCTGCTTGAGTTAGATAACATACAGGGGAAGAATGCACAAAATCTTTGCCAAGTTGAATTACAATAGTAGGTGAGTATTTAAGATAACTGAATATGGTGAGTTTATAATATACATGAATTTACCATTCATACATTTAGAGACTTACAGTTCAGGTATATGCATCTATATAGATTTATGGAGGAGTACAGAGTTTTGGGTAAAGCTAAAGATGCATTCTGAGATATTCGGCTACTGGTTGTACAAGTGGCGCTGTTGAGCCAAAACGGGTCCCAGGAAACTGTACAATGTCAACAAAACCCCTCGCTTTAAAACTTGGAATTTCAAGGCAAAGTCATGTATAATGTATGAAGAAGGAGTTGAGGATGCAATACGGTTGACATGTAGAGACGGGTTGGGTCCAAGATTATGGAATTCTGTCCGGTCCAAGATTATTGGGTGTTGTTTTGTTTCTGAAATAAGTCTCTAGTATGCGCTGTTTAAATTAGCACTCTGCAAGTGAAACAATATTTTTCAATTTGTTCTTGAATTTGTTCTTCGCAAATGGTCACAACATGGTAGTTGTTATAGCTTATCGGCATTCACATCAGGACAAACATGAGAAGTTACATTATAGTGGCTGAATCTAGGAATCCCAGCATCTGTGGTAAGTGAGGTCAGAGATATGTTTTTACACTTCTGGTCAATGTCCCTCTTTAGTTCTCTATGCATGCAATTTTATTACTCAGGGTGAGCATCGTCATCTGGTTTTTGCTCTCACCTACTAATATGACTTGATAGAACATTATGAAATACCGATTGTCTAAAACATTTTTCTATCACAACGAAAATACAAAACGCTAGTTGATTGTGGTATATACCATACATGTTTTGTGATAAATGTCAGTCATTTGGGTTTAAGATCAAAAGATGAGTATGAGACAAGTGTTCAGAATTTCAGCTTTCATGTCCTGGTATTCACATCTAGATGTGTTAAACAACTCAGGAGATACCACTCTTTGTTTGAACCCATCCATTTTTCAAGTGAGCAAAAATATTGGAACTTGTGACTGACAGATGTTTCTTGTTGCCCAGGTGTTGCCTTTTAGGTTGATTGTTCAAACATTAAATAGTTCTGCATGACTAGTCTAAGTTTCCATCTTTGGAAAGCAGGCTGTCTGCATTTCTTGTCAAAGAGGATAAACCAACATGAAGACCAGAGAGCTGTTTATGGGGAAAAAGTAATCCATTGTCAAGCTGAGAAAAGAAGGAAAATCAACAAGAGCCATTGGACAAAAATTTTAGATAGCAAGCACAACAATTTGGAATGTCCTGAAAAAGAAAGAAACTACTGGTGTACTGAGCAACAGACGTCAAACAGGTCGGTCAAGGAAAACAACAGTAGTCGATGAGAGAAATATTGTGAGAGCTGTGAAGAAACCCCCCAAACCATCAGTAAGTGACATCACCAACGACCTCCACAGTGAAATTTGCAAAGAAGTACAGAGATGAGCCGCAAAACTTCTGGAACACAATCTTATGGACTGATGAGATCAAGATGAATCTACCAAAGTGATGGAAAGGCTAAAGTGTGGAGAAAGAAAGGAACTGCTTATGATCCAAAGCACACAAGCTCGTCTGTGAAGCATGGTGGAGGTAATGTCATGGCTTGGGCATGCATGGCTGCTTCTGGAATAGGCTCACTCATATTTATTGATGATGTAACTGATGATGGTAGCAGCAGAATGAATTCAGAAGTATACAGTAACATTTTGTCTGCCAATTTACGGAGAAATGCATTGAAACTAATTGGTAGGAAGTTTATCATGCAGCAGGAAAATGACCCAAAGCACACTGCCAAAGAAACAAAGGACTTCATCAGGGGAAAAACGTGGAAGGTTTTAGACTAGCCAAGTCAATCACCTGACCTTAACCCAATAGAGCATGCATTTCACCTCCTTAATATGAGACTGATATGAGAAACACACTGAAACATACAAGAACTGAAAGAAGCTGCGGTAAATTCACAAATGAAGAATGCAACAGTTTGGTGATGTCGACTGGTCGCAGGCTTGCGGCAGTTATTGCAAGCAATGGTTATGCCATCAAATATGAAATGTTATTTACTTTAAGATAATTTGTTCCTTTACTTTTGCTCACCTAAAAATTCTGTGGTCTAATACAAACGGTGATATGTCCTAAGTTGTTCTACACATCTAGATGTGAATACCCTGGAAATTAAAGCTGAAATTCTGGAATCATGTCTCATACTCATCTTTTGATCTTAAACCCAAATGTCTTCAGTGACCCACAAAAACAAAGGAATTTGCTTTGCCGTTCCAATACTTTTGGAGGGGACTGTATATATACCATTGTATTTTATGGAAAGAGATTTATTTTTTACACTGTTGATTTTTTTGCATTTTAGATGTATTCTTCTTTTGGGCGCATTTAAGAAAACCTAAAAATATTTGGCATACATTCATCAAAATTATAAGAATATTCCTTGGCTTAGGCTGGTAATATGGTGTAAGCCTCTGTTCCTACTGCTACAGCATTGGTCAGACTTCAGTTACACTGCTGTTTCTTCACACTCTCCCCTTTGTCTTTCCCACTTTTGCTCCTCTGTCAATAAAGCATCAAAAGCCCTAAAATATATATATATATATATATATATATATATAAAAAAACGTAAAACGTAAAATGTGCGGTTTGAGTGAGAGGTGAGTGTGCAGCTGAGTGCAGTCATTTCAATGCACTTTTGTGACTATGGTGGAAAAAGAGTGTTTCAGAACACGAAGACATTAGACCTCTCCCAGCTGTGCCGTTAAGGAATCAGAGCACTTGTCATTTTTTGGAACACAACTCTACATTGCCGCCGTCACACAATTACTGTTGTTGTCTATGCCATCCAAAAGCGTGCCATTATAAATCACAGTCTTGGTCTGGTGGGCAATTTGGGCATCATTTCAAAGCCTGTTTTCTTGGCAACAGGGACTAGTTAAGTTAAAAAATGAACCGTCTTGTAGTTGTACGTTTTCACCAGGCAACTCAAAGAAACCGATCAGGGAGGAATGAGTCACGAATGCATTCAGATGTGTTCTGTGGTCTCTTCTCTTCAAGACGGCCACAAAAGCTCATTCCGTTCTGCACATTTTGTACTTTTATGGTCTCATCATTCAGATTATATAAAGTCCTCTCCTTCAGGGGCGTGCTCTGACGTCACATACAGAATATTACTGTGAATTCACTTGGTGAAATCTTGACCAAAAGTCATGGTCAAACGCTGCCCGTTTAAACCTTTTGCGAAGTTACGAGCGTAATAACGTTACACTAAATGAAGCAGCCGGGTGGACAACAGGAATAGAAGTATTCTGACATCGTAATAAGCCATTCTGTATTAGGAGTGGTCATCCTGCGTGGCCCTACCTTGTTTGGATCCACGGCGGTCGTCGCTTGGCCCAGTATTGGGTGTGTACTTGGTGTCGCGGGTGGCTGCACTGTGTCTCGTCCAATCAAAGTCATCGTTCTTGTCCTGTGTGAACATGCAGATGGGCTCCTCCTCAAAGCTGCAGTGGAACTCCCCTGAAGCACGGTGTCGGAAAAAGCATTTTTTTGTATAATAAACATTTGATATTTAAGTGATTTAACAGACAAACTGACAGAAACGAGTGCATTCACTTTCATACTGGCACTCCCGGCAGGCATTAAAACTATAACCCTGGCGTTGTGTTTCACGCCTTTACTGAGAGAGCTAAACAGGCCTAGTGAGAGAAACCCTAAGACCACGTCTTCTGACCTCCTGATGTCTCTACGATCTGAGAGTGGTAGATGAATGCTCTTGTACCCCCCATGAGCCAGAGAAACACAGTTATAGTCATGCATAATACAGTAAAATGGAAACTAGATGGAAATCCCCTGTGGTGTTTCTAGTTGAGTAGATGACCATGACATTGCTAACTGGACCATGAATCAGTGTCGACTGTGGACTCTATAATGTCTTCTTGTGTCCCTCATGTGAATGTGGGGGTCAGTGGAGAATTCGTGTGTATACTGATGGAAGCATTGCTAATGCCCCCCCCCCCCCCCCCCCCA